>VZTD01001753.1:1937164-2009068 GCA_013397725.1 Rhagologus leucostigma
GAGAAGAGAGCGATGGCTGGCGGAAGCGGTTGGGTGACAATGGGGATGGGAGGGTGGGTGGGTGGTTTGGGGAAATGATTTAGTTTGATGGGAAATGACACTTGGATGCAGAGGCACTGGCACAGGTTGCCCAGAGAAGCTGTGGCTGCCCCATCCCTGGAAGTGTCCACGGCCAGGTTGGACGGGGCTTGGAGCAGCCTGGTGTAGTGGACGGTGTCCCTGCACATGGCAGAGTGATGGGAACGAGATGGGCTTTAAGGTTCCTCCCAACCCAGACCATTCCGTGATTCTCTGAAATGGTGTGCAGGAATGAGGAACAGCATTTCACAGAGCTGCTCACGCAGAGGTCAGACTGACTTTGTTGTGGTGATGTCCTGCTCTGTTAATTGGTTAATTACATACATGCTCTTGGTTTTAAGGAGAAAAAGGATGAGACACTGCTGTATTCTCAAAAGTACTATTTTAAACCAGGACTGATATTTGAGTCAGTCCAGTGTGTAGTTAAATCATAACCGCAGGTGAGTCTGTAACGCACTGCTGTTACTTGGTTGCTAACCAAACATCCTGCAGGCAGAAATACTGGCATTTCTGATAATGTGATGGCAGAACAGGGGGTTGAGGTGTGAGACAGCTGTGATGATGATACAAATTTCTTGTAAAAATGTATGTGTATACGTACAGGATAAATATCCCCTAAACATGAAGAGGTGCTGCTTGTGCCCTCACACCAAGAATCAAATGGCATTGCTGTCAGGTGAGATGTAACTTTAGTGTACTTAATTAAAAGTACTGGACTTCTTTTTGGATTCAAACTGCCTCTTCGCCATCACCTTATTTTTTTTTATAAGAAGGCAGAGCCCAAAATGTTCAATTCTGAATGCCCAAGGCAAAACCTTTTTCTTCCTTAGACACTAAAACACAATGCTATAGATGCTGCGTGATCTGAAGTAACACACTTAGTGTTCTGCACAAATGCAGAGGTTCTGTTGGCACAGGATTTCCAGAAAACTGACCTTGAATTCTGATTTCAGTTTTTAATATGAAGCATTTCAGTTTGCAGTTGTGATGAAAATGAAGAAAAAAAAAACAACCCTGTAAAAAATAAGAACCATTAAGAACACATGCTTAATATCCACACATCCATGTCTGGACTTCAAAGAAGATTGGCACAACTGATACAGAAAGTGCTATTCAGCAGCCTGGGATGTTTCAAGAGTGATTTATAGCCAAAATTGTGTGCTTTCCCTGTAAATGGGGTTGTCTGCACCGCAGGTGGGCCTGTGTTTGGAGCTTGGACTGTGTTGGAGCAATTCAGGAGGAGCTATTTATAATTACTTTGCATTCAGCAAGGGGCAGAGAACTCATGTGCAGGGCAGGTGGAAAGGTGTTTGACAATGTTCTAAGTTATTTCAACAGTTCTGACTTTTCTCTTGTTTTTCTAATCTTGCCTCTTAAAATAGTCTACCCTGAGGACAAGGACTTGAACTTTACCGGAGTTCGGATCTTTACCCCTTTTGGGCTACTTGCCCTCTGCTTACGGTAGTTTTTGGGTCATTTTTCAGAGTTTTGGTATTAAGCATGTGCTTATTTTATACAAGTAGGGGTTGAATTTTGAGTACCAACTACGTAACCTTTTTCCCTGTCTACTGAAAAATTGTTAATGCTGGTACTTAACAACACAGAAGGCATGGGCAGATTTAGCTGCGTGCAGAGCCTGCTCGTTACAGCCCTTGGTGCTTGCAGAGGAGGTGTGTTCCAAAAATAAATGCCTTGCGTTGCTGGTTTTCTTTTTTCCGAGAATGTCAGGTTGTTGAAGGGTTTTTGGATATGTTCTGCCCTTTTGTTCAGGTGAAGCTGGAGGTTTGCCATGGAGGAGCCAGAACCTTACACAGCAGGGAAAAGTGGGCAGAGTGTAGATTTGGTAGAGCTGTGTAGTGTTTTCCTGGCTGCTGAGAGGCAGAGGCATAGTGGGAAAGAGGGATTGTATGTGGAATTTTGTAAGAAGTTAATGTCCCTACTTAAAGGCAATATTGGAATTCAAAATTTAAAAAAAACCCTTAGATTTTATATTATTATATAAATTCTCAGGGTTGGTTAGAAAAATACGGTTTTCTTGATTGAAAGCATCAATTTGATATCGTGATGGTGTCATCTGTGGTTCCTGTGATAGATTTGTCAATCCAGAACATAAGTTTGTTGTCAGTTCAGCTGAATGAGACACAGAGACTCATGGAAGGACCCCCTAAGCAAGGCTGGGAGGTGCTGAGACAACTTACGCTCTGTGTGAAACCAATTTCCTCCAGTTATCCAGCTGGAGAGGGCTGGCAAGAAGACAGTGGATGTCAAGAAATAAACGTGATTAGGTTAATTCAGAGGAAGCTGATTTAGATTTCCCCGCTGTGGCCATGAATTACCCTGCAGCCCAGTCCTGCAGATCAGCTGTTTTACACAGTCACTTTACACTCACAGGGAGCATTTTCTGGTGTGCAAATCAAACCTTGAATCTGTAGTCCCGAAGGCACAAGGTGAGAGATCATCTCTGGCTCACGTATTTTATTAATATGAAGAACTGTGTGATATTTTAGACCAAGTCTTTTCCCTGACTCTTAGTAGAATTGTACAGCAGTCCTGGGGCTGTGTTTGCACAAGCAAACAGGTACCAAGGCATGGGTGGAAGTTGTAAATAATATCTGCCCTTCTAGATAAGTTACACTTGCAAAGATTTCTGGTGTGCAGACAAGGCTTGTGTGAGCCAGGCAAGCTGTATGTTTTACTGAATTCCTTCACTTTTGCCCTGGTTAAAAGCATTATTGTCCTGGGGTTTAGCATGGTTTGATTGCTGGCTGCTCCTTAGAGTCATGTCATTTCTTTGCCGAAGACTTGTACGACGTTGAAGGATGTTCAGCTGGCTGCTGAAATCTTAGCTGAAACAATGCATTTTCATCAGTTTAAACTGGTCCAGTTTAGTAAGTTGAAGGATTCTGAGTCATTCATTGTTTCAGAAATTCCCCTGTAAAGAAAAGGAACACATCTGCTACAGTTCTTTATTCTCAGCTCGTGACTAATCTGAGGTAGCCTTAACCAGGCATTTGTCTTTTCTGTGGAGCTAACTCTGCCCCCATGAGCTTTCTGTTCCCTCTAAACCACTTTTATTTACAGTTAGGATTACTTGGCATGTTTTTGAAATGTAGCAAAAAGATTTTCAGCTAAGGCTGATTTGGCTGTGGGCTATGTAAAGAAAAACCTTCATATTTTCTGAAATCTTGGCTGTCCCCGCTGTAAGAAGAGTTTTGGTGGTCTGGTAATGGCAACCACAGTGTGTTACAGTGCTTGGGGCTTCTCATTGCTATTGTTATGAATACAAGTGTTGTGCCAAGGTCTTACAAGCCATACTTGTACATGGAGTGGATTTCTACATGTTTTTTAGATAGATACTGAAGAGAGAGATTTTACAAGAATATGTAGTGGCAGGAAAAGTGGGAATGGCTTCAAATTTTAAAAAAGTAGGTTTAAATAGATATTAGAGAAAAATTCTTGGCTGTGAGGGGGGTGAGGCCCTGGCACAGGGTCCCCAGAGAAGCTGTGGCTGCCTCATGCCTGGAAGTCTCCAAGGGCAGGTTGGATGGGGCTTTGAGCAACCTGGGATAGTGGAAGGTGTCCCTGTCCATGGCAGGGGATTGGAACAAGATGATCTTTAAGATCCTTTCTAACCCAAGTCATTCTGTGATTCTGTTCTATGATTCTGTATGTTTTGTTGAAGACTGGTGGTGTTCTCTTTCTGTTCTAGTCCATGAAGGCAGCCCGCTGGGGGAACTTCATCGCTGTGTCCGAGATGGTGTCAGAATCAATGTTCACATCCGCACTTTCAAAGGGCTTCGTGGAGTCTGCACAGGGTTTTTGGTTGCATTTGACAAATTCTGGAATATGGTAATTATTTTTGCAGCCTTTGATTTGTAACTGTTATATTGAAAACTTGAAATTTTCAACAGGTTTAAGCAAATGACACGTGGGGAAGGTTAATGTGGTCTTGTGGTTCAAACAAACTAGTTTGCTCTGGCACTGAGTGCTGAGTTTGAGATGTAAATGGTGCTTGGTGTTGGACTGGTACATCTGGGAGGAGCCCAGCCATCTTAGAGAGGTTTTAGGTGAGAGAGAAACTTTGAAGAGTTCCCAGCATCTTCAGAGGTTTTGTGTAAGAACACAGGCAGGTGGAATGTGAGGAATATCAGAAGCTTCCAAAGCTTTCTCTGCAAAACCCAATCTTTCTGTGGTGGTAGGTGCTTCTGTGTTTTCTTTCACTAACATCACTGAGCTGTCAGTGACAAAAGCTTTTCCCTGTGTTCTGCCTTGTGAAGATCTTAAAGACAGTAGATGGAAAAGCAGCTATTAAATATTTGTGAGCCTGGAGGTGTGAAAAGTTTGGAAATGGGGAGGGAGGAAGGATTTTGCAGGCAAGGATACCAGAGATTTTGCAAGTAATGCAGAATGAACTTTTCTGCTGCTTTTATACCTCAGTACAATTTAGATGATTAACAAACCAGCTCCAAAGCACAGCTTGTTCCTGGGATGGATTTTCTCTCAGAACATAATTTCATAATGCTTTGACACAAAGCTGGTCCAAAGCTCTTCATGTTTTATTTTAAGTTAGATCTTTCTGTTTCTTTTATCTTTTTCTAGGCCCTGACAGACGTGGATGAGACTTACAGGAAACCAGTAATGGGCAAAGCCTTTTATGCAGAACCTCAGCTCTCACTGACCCGAGTAGGTGACATCTCCTGTTTTCTTTCTTATTAGGGTCTCCTTTTTCAAGGTAGTGAAAGGGGAGCATTGATTGGGAAGCCATGTTTACGTTTGAAATATTTTACCTCCTTTTATTACAGATGACTCTAAAATAACTTGACCTGAGGAAAAAAAAAATACCCAAAACATTTTCTGACCTTTCTGAAAGTACTTTAGTAGTTCAGTGTTACTAAAGCTACACTTCAGAATCAGATCAGAGTTGCTGACACTGCTTAATGTAACGTGCTGAGCTTCTAGAAGCTCACTCTGTGGGTTTTGATGTATTTGTTCTGTGTGTTTTTTGCACCTGTGACTGATCAGGTCCACATTTGTCCTGCCAGGGGATGTGGCAGAGCATCCCTCTGGTACTGATGTTCCTAATGGCACAGTCTGTGTCTGCAGCCAGAGAAACAACGCAGCTCTTTGGTCACTTGAGCTTCCAGTCTGGGTACTGTGAAGCCCAAGATCTCCAAAGCTCTCCACTCTCTAGGACCCAGCTGCAAATAGAGTTGTTTACCATGATGACAACTGAAGAAATGATAGATGAACTTTTGAACAATGAAGGGAAAAAAAAATATGGCAGGGCTGTGCCCGTTGAATGGCAACAGCTCTGGGCCTTTTGAACATCAGAGAAGCATCACAAAAACATTTAAACTGTTTCATTGTGAGAAGTTTGCTTTCAAATTCCTGCCATTTAAATCTGTTTTCTGATAGATCCCACCCTTCCTTTTTTTAAAGATTAGTTAAAAATAATCAAGTTGTCATTGTTCCTTTAGCTCACTCTCAGAGAGATTGGCTTTCCATCCTGTTGCTGGGAAGAGAGAGGCTAACCAAAAATCTCATTTGTCATTATTTCATAAAAGCTTGTCTGCTGCCAGAGTAAAAGCAATTTCTTTTCCAGTTTCAGCACCATATATTCTTAGATTAATGAGTTCATACAGTGCTTTGGGTCTGCTGCTGTAGCTTTTATTATTTTTCTGTTGTTTGTGGTCTGCTCACCTCCCAGAATACCCACACGTCATCTTTTAGTTTGTTCTGGGGAACACAAAAGATCCCTCAGTTTTTCAGTGTACACCCTTTGGAGGCCCCTTATCTTAGGGATTCATGACACAAGGATGGAAATCTCTCTAAAACTGTCTGACAACATTAAAAGAACATGGGAAAAAGTGAACTGTAGGAGTAACTTGGTACCTCTGTTGCTCCTAACCAAAGTTAAAGGCTACCACATAGCACTGTTGCTCCCCAAATTAAATTCCTTGGTGCTCACATTAAGACAGTCATGACCATACAAGAGATGCATTCACCTTCTGTCACTGTTTGACTTTGGTAAGAAAACATGGTCTTTATTGCTGGTGGAGATTTGTCACTGTGTCTTACGAGCTCTGATTTGGGATTGTACAATAAAATACAATGCAGAAGTGTGGAACAAGTGGCCTCTCTTGTTTTACAAGTGTGGTCATGGACACAAATGTCCTTTTACAGCTGTTTGACAGACTCAAGCTGCAGGAATCCTCGGGGAAGAAAGGAGCTGACTCAAAGACTGTCTCAGAGGAGCTGGCCCTGACAAATGATTCTCAGACGCTGAGTTTGAAAGGTGGATCAGGACGAGGGAGAGCAGAAGAGGAGCATGAGAGGCAGAAACACTTGGGCAGAGCTGGAGAAAAGAAGACCCCAGGTGACAGAAGTGAAGCTGATGTGGGCAGCAGAACTGCCCACACAGAGGGGGCCAGTGCTGGTGGGGCCCGAGCAAGGAGCCAGTCCCGGAGGAGAAGGCGGCCCAAGGTGGATTATCAGCAGGTGTTCACACGCCACATAAACCAGATCTTTATTCGAGGAGAGAATGTCTTGCTTGTCCATTTAGCACATTGACTTGGCTGAGCCTTTGTCAGCATATTTATTTGATAGCATGACTTGCTGCTGCAGCTCCCATTGCTATTTAGAGTTGTCATTGAGTAGGATGGTACCGTGGCTGGTTTCCCATTGCCACAACAACGTAGGGGAAAGAATTGTAACTTGAGCATCCTGGGCTTGATGCCAAAGCAGCCTCCTTTAGATCCCTGTTGGGGGTCTCAGGAGAAGGTCAGCAATGCAGTTATTTCTGTGATATGAGGGAGTTAAGAAACAGATCCCACTGTTTCTTAAAAGGAAGCTAAATGGAGAGGGTTGGAAGAAAATTTCGGTGTACTCTGTTACAGGAGCTATTTGAAGCACATATTTAAGGATAGGATCAGCACCTGCAATAAATCAGAAATGCTCTTTTGCACATTCTGAGTAATATCAAGAGGAAATTGCTAAGGAAACGAACAGTTTATCTGCTGCTGTTACATGGATGTCCTCTTTTCCGGACATCATTCTGGCATTCATTTTGAAATAGTTTATAAAACATAGGAGTCACATCCTGCTGAAGGCTACTGGCCTCTTTGCCATGGTTAGCTCTGTAATGCCCTGTGTGATGGGAAACTTCTTAATTGTAAACTGCTCTTTTAATGTGAGTGATGGCAGGACTGTAACTTGTTTCCAGTATCAAAGCTTAGGCTCTCTTTGTAGTGTTGTATTTGGCCCTGTGTCACCAGCAAGCAGATGATGTAGCTGATCCAGAGACCTCCCTATTTGGAGTTTATCTGTGAATGCTGTGGATGCAGATGGAAACCTATCCTTTTATATTTCACCCATTTGCTACTTAGTGTAACAATGAAGCTGGCAAAGAGTGGTTTTTTCTCAGGTGTGTTTGTGCTGAGCACACCTGTCCTGTATTTAAACTCCTTTCAGGCTCCCTCTGTTGAAACCAGAGCTGCTGTGTCTCCAGCAGTTCTCATGGAGCAGGAATCTTCGTGGATCTTTCCTGTCCATGTGAGGGATGCATCGTGTAATTCCAGTTGAGCTTTGAAGAGTACCTGAAAAGGTTTTGAAGTATAGAAGTCAAACTCAACTCATCAGTGTTTCATTTTAGCAAAGCTGTTAAATTATTGCAGATCAGGCCGGGATTCTGCAGGTATAAACTGCTTTCCAAAAAACCCACGTGCAGAAGTTTGAGGGTAAATGAAGCTGTTCCATTATGTAGTCTGTTCCCTTTGTTGTCAAAGGAGATTTCATGCTGCTATTCTGTATTCATCTCAACTGCCTTGTGCTTCGCAGCAGCTCTGTGTGTTTAAGCTGAAGTTGGGAAATTGCTTCGTAGCAGGACTTACATTGCATATAGATGTCCTGAGTTCTCAATGGAGTGGCTGTACTGTGAGTGACATGGATTTCTGTTGCTGCAGATGCAGCATTCTGCTTGCTTGGTCGTTAATGGTATGTCTGGTGTTTGGGTGAATCACAGAAATCACTTAGCAGGCATTCTGGACACACAAAGCAGCTGTTTGCCTCTGGGGGAGCCTGAAACTTTTGTCAACATTTCACATGACATGGGGCTTGATGAGCTCAGCCGCTGAGCTCAAAGCCAAGTTCAGCCTGGGACAGAATAAAAAGTACTGTTGAGGCAAAATAATTTCATCAAGGGTAAAAAAGAAAAGAAATAAATGAAATACTCTCTACAGCTTCTTATGAAACACTGCTTTACTGCTGTAATCCCATCCCCCTGAGAACTGAGACTAGGCACTGAAAAGACTCTTCTCATGGAGGTTCTTGTTTCCCCTCCCTTCTTTACTGTTCGTGTTTGTGTTCATGTGCTCTGCAGTTTTTCCCTTTTTTTCTTCTTTTTTTTCCCCCTTTCTCCTGTCAGTACTTTGTCTCCTCAGGACATTCTAAACTCTGGTTTACAAAGACTGGTCTTGTTGCCCTGGCTGTCTTCACCCTTTCCTGGTTGGCTTTCTATATACTAACCAGAACCCTCACAAATTACTAGAAACATGTGTGCTAGAAACAAGGTGTTTATCTCTGGTCCGGACTTCTCAGCAGCTTTTATTGCAAGTGAATATTTTCTTCCTTGTGTTTTGTTTGTGGGGATTGTCCCCTCTGTTTTCTGGCTGCTTTGTTTTTATTTCAGCTGCTTGGGATGACTCCTCTCTGACTTTTCCATTAGTACCAAAGGGCACTGGTTTTGAGCTCTCCTCTTTCCTTCAGACTTGACCAAAGGGTGTCAGATCACCCTCAGGCTGACACACAATGACATCTCATTGAAGTCTTGCTTTTCTTCACCTCCTATTCTTAATTCTGTTTGTCTGCCTAGTTTATGTTGCCTTGTGCATTAACTAAGATACAGCTACTCTGGATGTTTTTGTGGCTGTGCTGCCCTTCCTTGTCAGCTGTCACTTCCCCAAGTTCTCAGTTGCTGCTGGAAGTCTCAGTGTTTCCTTTCATAGGAGGTTTTTCCCTGAAACCTTACAGGTGTTTGTTGCTTCACATCTAGGAGTTTCTTTGTTTACATTTTACAAAAAATGCTGGTGCTTAGACTTGAGTTGGTGCCTTGATTTTTATATCATCCCTGACCTGTTCTTCCAGAATCGTCACTTTGGTGAGCAAGCCTGACTAAGGATTATAGTTTATCTACTTTTTTTGCACTACCTCATTATTAAAATATTCTTCCTCTCATCTGTGAAGTTGGTTAAACTTCTCTCTTCCAATTTAGATTTAAGGAATTATTTGTTGGTTCTTTGTTTGTTTCCTACCTTCCTGTCCACCTTTCTCATTATTTCCAAGCTGCTTCCTAAATGCTGCTGCTTCCTCTTCTACAGCTTCAGATCTGCCAAATGTCTTCCTTTTCCCACTTTTTCTGGCACTGTATATTTTTAAAATGCATTATTAAAATGCTATCTTATGGATTTTGTCCTTTCAAGCATCATGATTGTGGTGAAGCAAGTGATCCTATAGGTGTGTTGTCACTTGCATGTTCAGTACTTCAGATAATGTTGCTCTTTAAATAAAATCGAATGTCATGTTCTGAAAGGAATTCTACCTCACTGAAGTATTCTCCTAGATTTGTTAAAAAAAAAAAAAAAACTTTGGAAACAGATGAACTTCGGGTTTTTGGGTTTTTTTTTAATTGTTTCTGGTTGTTTCTTTCTATTGTTTTCCTGTTCCAAACTCAACATAAAATTTTTGTTCAGAAAGTTTTTTTGCTCCCAGCCCTTCCTGTCTTGCTGCAGTGAGGCTGTGACACTTGCTGCAGTGATGCAGACACACCAAAGTCTTTGTGCTAAGGAATGAAAAGTAAGAAACAGAGAGCAAGGTGAGAGTGAAAAAGCTTTGGGCAGATATGAAGAAGTCCCTGGAAAGGACCCACAGGTCGCCACCTGTCCTGTATTTCTAGGACTTAGCTCAGCCTGGTTCCTGAAGTTGTTTGTGATTAGGTGCCCAGTTACTGCAGGGAGCAGTTTTCTGCCATAACTTTGAAGAAGCACTGGGATAATCTGAGAAAGTTTTAAAATTATTTCTAATTTCTGGGATTAGTTCTTAGGAAATGTTTTTGTGCTTCATTTCTATCAAACACTTCTTAGGCTGTGGTAGTAGAAAAGGTAAGGCCAAAGGGGAAAAAAGGAGCTTGTAAAAAAATGTGGATTTAGCTCCTCCTCTCACCTGACTTGTCCAGCTTGTTAATTGCCTGGAAGGTTTTTTTCTGACCTAGAGTGAGGTACTTAGCATGTCCTCCCCAGGTGATTACTGAATTAATCAGTGAGTGCTGTTTTCCATCTGCTTCTTATCCTTCAGTGTTTGGATTCATTGTTTCCTTTGCAGCGTTCCCTCAGCAGGGCAGTGTCTCAGCAGGAATAGGCCTGGCTGCCCACTGTTTTTTACCCTTCCCTAAGGAATGTTACCCCGTCCGGTTTTGAATCCAGAGAACCTTTGGCCATTCCTGATTTTCATACTGTTCTCTTTAGATTTTTGGAATTATTTGGTCAGAAGAATTGTTTATCTTGGATAATATTACTTTTTTGAGTAAACTGATTTTTTGAAACTTTTGAAAAATAAATTTGTTTTTTATTTTCCTTCACAAAGTGTTAGGTTTTCCTAGTTTGCTGTTGCAGTCACCCACTTGCACCTGTGAATCACTGGGTAAAGAGGTGTGCAGGATAAAAAGAGGCAGAGAAAAAAGATGTCTAATTGTTTTTGAATTTGACATTCTGTCCAACATGCTGCCCACACTCACCCTTTCTGTTTCTTACTGGCACTGACCTAAGTGAGACGATTTCATCCAGAATCCTGAAGGAAAATGGAGCAGGGACAGCAGACTGAAAACACTGAGTTTATGAAGATGTTTATCTCCAGGTAAACTTCCTGTCTTTGATTAAACAGATCAGAATTATAACCACCAACTTACACTGCAAGCTCTGCCACTGGATAAAATTGGAAGGCAGAGTCCTGCACCTTTTCAGAGGAGATGCAGTGATTCCCTCAGCCAGGCCAGCTCTTGCCTGAGAAGCTGCCCAGGTATATGCCCGTGTCTGCCTCAGAGCATAGCTGCAAATACTGCCAATTAATATGAGGATGTTTTCTGTCCTGCCTGCACTGCCAAGTCTAAGATATAAATGCTGAGGTCTGCAGCATCTGCAGCCCAGAACTACTTCAGTTCATGCTTTTGCCTCTTGACATTGGCTTAAAAAGTTTCAAGTTTGTACTCCTAGGAATCCTAAGACAGTCTGTTAAAACATTAGGAAAGGCTGCTGCTGACTAGAAATAGTATTGGAAAAGTAAGTTTTTACAGAATTTGTGAAATTCTGATAGTAATTAAAGTATTGCAAACCCCGAAAGGCTGAGAGAGTTGGGATTGTTCAGCCTGGAGAAGAGAAGCTTTGGGGTGACCTCATGGTGGCCATTGAGTACCTGAAGGGAGCTTACAAGAAAGATGGAGAGGGACTATTTATGAGAGCCTGGAGTGACAGGACAAGGGGGAATGGCTTCACACTGACAGAGAGTAGGATCGGATGGGCCATTAGGCAAAGAAAAAGGAGGGGAGAGGAATTACTCAGGTGGCGATAACTCCTTGGCATGGGAAGGGGCTTCCTAGCCTGTGCCTTGGGCACAATCCAGCCAGCACTGGGCAGTTGAGCTCTGTAGATGAAGGGGAGGATGCAGAGCCAGCTCTTGAGTGCAGCCTCCCTTACGCTGTGAGCCTTTCACAGCACCTGAACTGCCCCTGGAATCTCTGCCAGGCTCCATCCCTAGTGACTGACACATTTGATCCTGCCGCTGATTTTTTGCAGAGGAAACCCACTGGGAGAAGGAAGAAGTAAGCAAATTTGCCCTTTTGAGGCAGGGTTGGAGGAGGCTTGGCTTTCCTTGTTGGCTTCATGGGGAAAGGACTACTTTAATGGGGAAATAGCAGGGATGCTTGTCTCATGATGTTTACAAGTCCTTTCAGATGTCACTGTAAGTGCTCTTGCTCTTAGCTGGTGGAAGTGAAGGCCTGTCAGGGAAGGAAAATGCCTTCTGATGTTCCTGGATAACTATCTTATTAGCTTCTAGCTCTGTGGTGTGCACTTGGATGGCTTCGTTGAAAAAAAATAGTACACCTGAGACTTTCAGTCAGTCTTGTATTCGTTTAGAATGAAAAGTAGTTTGATTGGTTTGTGTAAAAACATATCCATCCTTTTTTCCTCTCTAAAGATCAGTGCTCCCCCTCAGGAAAGAAATGAAAGCTGCTCCTGTAACGATTGCTCCTGATTTCCACTGCTTCAGAGCAAAGTGCAGCTGTGTCAAGGTGTCTTCAGCTGAGACATTTTTCTGAGAGGACAAGATGAGAGAAATGTTTGGTTTCCCTAAAACTAAAGTGGGCATTACAAGGGGAGCAGATGGGTTGACCTCTTTTCAAGTGGTGCACACGCCCACTGTAGTTGCACGGATTGGGACTTGTTAACGAATCAGTCACCTGTAAAAGTTCCTTAGGGAACCACAGAGAAGCAGCATCACCCACCAGGCTGACGTGGGATTGGAAGTCAGGGGCTGACAAGTTCTGCTCTCTTTACTGCCTCTTGCTCACTGAGTGGCCTTGGCAAGTCGCTTCCATCTCCCTCCCTGACACTCCACGGCTGTAATACATCCAAGAGCACTCCTTGCCTGTCTTGCAAGGATCTGGGGAAGTGGTAAATGCTATACAAGTGCCAAGGGTTGTTATTAAAACTCTCTCTGTCAGGTAATGCAGATACATCAACCCTCTGCCCTCTCCAGGCTTGTGACTGTTAGTTAACCTCACCTTGTCACACAAAAACCGTGTGGGGAATCAGGTACAAAAAACACTCTTCAGTCTTGACATCACTGATGTCTTCAAGGTCACATTTGGTGACTTCAATATCTGTTTCACGGCTGCAGTTTCATGTTTGGATCAGATGGTGATAAATGAGGGTGTAACTTGTTTGTAATTCCTTCTCTGTCTTCCTAAATATTTTGTTTCTTAGGAAGCTGATGCTGCTATGAACATATTGGATAATACTGAATTTGCAATATTCTGCTTTCCAGATATAAATGTTTATATTTAAAATTGCTAAGACTGCAATGCAATAAATATATCCATGTAACAGTTTGCCTCAAAGCATGATTTTTTTTGTGCTCTACCGATAGAGATGTGTATTGTGTTAGTGAAGGAGCTGGGACTGATGTGGTTAGGACAGATGCTGGATGTGGAGACCCCCAGGTGTGAATAAAGCACTGCTATCTAGTCGCATAACTGGGGACAAACCAGTCATTTGTGTGTTCGAAAGGGTATTAATCTACAAAATAAGAGTGTCATGATACTTGTCTTTTAGAGATGCAGAAGGGAAGTGGATTTGGTGCTGATGAATGTAACCACCACTGGCCTGATCACTCAAAGGTCTGTTACCTTAGTGTGTGGTCTTCCACAATGCCATCAGGAGATGGTTCTCCAGGAACTGGGGAGGTCCAGAGCCAGCATCCAAGCATCTGCTCCAGTGTGTGCATGGCCAGTGGGGAATCTGATTTCCAGGAACCTTTCTATTCCCATGGTAAGTGATGCTGATACATTTGGATCAGAGATGTCTTTTTAGGGAGAAATTCTTCCCTGTGAAGGTGGTGAGGCCCTGGCACAGGTTGCCCAGAGAAGCTGTGGCTGCCGCATGCCTGGAGGTGTTCAAGGCCAGGCTGAATGGGGCTTGGAGCAAACAGGTCTTGTGGAAGGTGTCCCTGCCCTTGGCTAGAGGAGTAATTCTCACTGAAACCTGGGAACTGTGGGATTAAGAGGTGCTCCTGTTCTGTGCAGAGACCCAGCTCCAGGGAACCCCATCCCAGGCAGGGAGTGGGTGGGCGTAGGGTGGAGGGATGCTCCCACTCTGCAGGGGCCCCATTCTCTGAGAAAGGATGGGGGAGATTTTCAGGACTCTGGATTTCTCCCTTCTATGGGCACTAAATGCTCTAGAAATGTCCTAACAGTCCCTGTGTGCTGCAGCCCTTCAGGCTTCTCTTTATTCCACTGGGAATCTCAGCCAGAGCCTCTCCCTAGGTCCGGGCAGCGCAGCCATGGAAGCGCCAGGCGGGCTCTAATCAGCAGGAATCCGCTGATGCTCCCGCCGGGAAAAATGGGCGATTCGGGCTCGCCGGAGGTACCCCCAGCCGTGCGGTGTGCGGGGACGGGCTGGGCCCTTCCCGGTCACTTGCCCGATCCCGATCCCGCTTCCCTCCCGCTCCCGGCCTGGAACAGCCGCGGCGCCGCCGGGCCCGCGCCCCGCCAGGGGGCAGCAGCGGGCAGGGAAACCCCGCGGCGGCCGTGAGGGGACTGAGGGGACGGAGGGAGCGCTCGGGGCGGCGGGACCCCAAACGCCGCCCGGGGAACCGCTCCTGGAGGGGCCGGGGTGTGTGTCTGTGTGTCTGTGTGTCTCTGTGTGTCACTGTGTGTGCTCCTGGATGCTGCATCTCTCCGCCGTGTGAGCAATTACGTGTTTGCACAATATCATCTCTCCCTTTGCAACAGGCCAAAGTTTCCCCCTAAAAACAGCTGTCCTGGAAGTGGTGGCATGGCTGGAGTCGCTGAGACAGAGCCCTCACACAGTCACAGAATCACTGAGGTGGGAAAGACCTCCAGGATGATCGAATCCAGCCTGTGACCCATGCCCACTCTGTCAACCAGACCAGAGCACTGATTGCCACATCCAGTCATTTCTTGACCTCCAGGGGCAGTGACTCCACCACCTCCAGGCCAGGGCTGACAACAGGAGGGAGGTGATGGCAGGAACTGGCCAAAACTTAGTCCCTGTGTGTTGGCTTAGGGGTATCCCTGCAAGCTGAGTTCTGGGTTTGGACTGGAGCCTGCAAAGGGAACTCAGTGATGGGCAAAACATCACTGGATTTGTCACAGGGAATGTGTAGACACAAATCTGAAGCCCTTGCAGGCAGGCAGCACTTGGTGGAGGAAATCACAGCCAGGCCAGGCACAAGCAACAGCACAGCTCTGCCACGTAACTCCCATGGGTGCTTTGGGCTGTAGGAGGAGACGAGTCCTGTAGCTGTCCAGCAGGGATGAGGACATGGCTGGAAGAAACGCTGGCTGTGGGAGGAGTGCGGGAGTTTGTCTTGGGTCTGCCAGAATGCATCAGGAAACAGCGACTGCTGGCAGTGCTGCCCAGGCTGTAAAACAGCACTCTGTGGGTATCCTTACCTTGTCATATATCTACAGAAGGAAATCACAAGTCATTTATACACAATGATACAGTGAAGTAAATCCTATAAAATACTGTTGTTTGAGAATATGGGTGCTCTGGTAGACTTACGTGTAAACTCACCAGAAGAGGCTGGAAGAAGGAAACCAGCCCCTTGCTGTCCTGCCCTTTGGGGGACGAGGCTCAAGCTTGGGACGTTTTTTCCATCAGAGCATGGTCAATGGAACAATTGTACAATGTGTTGATCAGGAAAAGGATGTGGGAGCTTAAGTGGAAAACCTGATGCTATCGTGCTAATGGCACAGAGCAGCAGGAAGGATGGCAAACAGGATACTCACCACGCTCAGAGGAAAGAGCTCAGAGCGATGCTGGGGCTGCAGGGTTGGAGTCAGCCAGGGTCCGTTCTGTGAGCTGGGACAAGCTGGACCAGAAAGCAGAACATTCCTGATCTTACACTTCTCTGCTGGGAACAAGGGCTCCTTGCTGATTCTTTTGGGGAAAAGTGAGCAATTGTTAAGAAACATCCCAAAGTTGGTGGAAAAACTAACTGGAGAAAAACTTACTTATAGTTTCCTTGGAGGCTTGGAAATGAGAGCAGTGGGAAGCTGAAAAAAGGGGTGGGGGATACTCTTGGCAGGACCTGCTTGTATCCAGAGCTTAAATCTGAGAGCAAGGAAATGGCTTTTAGTTGTCTTCCTTCGGAGGAGTGTCTTGCAGGGACACAAGGGATCCCATATGGAATAAGGAGCAGTTAGTGTACGTGGGACAGTTACCAACCGTGTGTCGGGAAAGGGTGTTTGGGTGAGGGGCACTGGCTGTGTTTGTAGTCTTGCGCAAACCAGGTGCTCAAAAAGTAAATATCTCGACTGGGCAGACTACGCTGGTCTAAAGGCAGGTGCGTCACCTGATGACAGCCTGGTGGGCTCCTGGGCCCCTTCCCACGTTGTGAGGGCTGTGAGGTGATGTTGCAACATTGAAGTGAAACTGGGTGGTGAAGTCAAGGTGCACTGAAACAGATCGTTGATGTAACTTGCCCTAAAATCAGCCCAGAGGTGTGAATTGGCATCAACTCCAGACCCCTCCAGTTTGCCTTTGGAGCTGGAACAAAGCATGTTCCTTGGTGTGTTTTGGTATTGCAGTAACATTTGCATGTGTGTAGCCTCATTTACAAATGCTTTGCATCTGGGTTTGCCCACCCTCCTCATGTGCTGACAGTTTTATGCTGATAAGATAGTGGCTATTAATTAGTTTATTTTAAAAGCAGCCATGTGCTTGTCATTCCTGGTTGGGTCAAAATGCTCTGAAGTCACCCATTCCTCAGCTTGGTGTTTTAATTAAAAACATGGACCCTTAAAAGAGGGGGGTTCTGTCTCCAGCTATTGCAGTCGTGGCAAGCCTTGGTGCAGCAGAGTGTGAATCACTCGCCGAGAGCATCCTCCACCCTGGCCTCGTATCTATTACCGAGTGTAAACTAATGAACAAAGAGCTGGTGTTTGTCACAATATCCAGTGTAAGGGCTTTCCAAAACTGCTGTAGGCTGACATGGAGAGACTACAAAAGGCTGCAGCCCCTGACCTCAATAAAGGCTTCAAAGGAAACTCTTTGAAAAGTTTTTACTGCCCAAAAAGGAAATTCTTCTGGTAATGTAGCACTTTAATAGCTAAAACTACACCAAGGCTTCTGCTGACTGTGTGAAACAACGTCTTTGTTTCGCGTGTGAATGCTGTTCCTTAACGTCTTTTTTTGCGCCATTTAAAATAAAGGACTTGAGGCTTACAAGATGAAGGTACCAGCTTACTCAGGCAGCCAGGTGCAGTGACCCAGCTGGGCAGGGTGTGAGGGCAGGGGTGGGGAGCAAGAGCCACACAGGCATCAGTCCCTGTGATGGGCTGGGATGCTGAAATCCCTGCTCCTAAAGAGAGGGAGGACAAGAGCATGTAATGACAGGACAAGGGGGAAATGGCTCCATGCTAAAAGGGAGTAAGCTGAGGTTAGATATTAGAGAGAATTTCTTGGCTGTGAGGGTGTTGAAGCCTTGGCACAGGTTGTCCAGAGAAGCTGTTGCTGCCCCATCCCTGGAAGTGTTCAAGGCCCAGCTGGATGGGACTGTGAGCAACCTGGTCTAGTGGAAAGTGGGTTGGGTGGCAGGAGGGTTGGAATTAGATGATATTTAAGGTCCCTTCCAACCCAAACCATTCTGTGATTCTATGAAGACCCTGCCTCAAAGAAAATGGTGGGGAAATCAGCAACTGCTCAGGCACCCACCTTTGCTGTGAGTCTGGCCCTGGAACAGGAGCAAAGAAACCCATCCAGGGGCCCTGGGGGAGCCTGGGGAGGAGGTGACAATGCGATCCAATCCACAGGACTGCTCCAGGGAAGAGGCTGCGGAGCTGACACAGTGGCTGTGCTGGAGCTCCGGCCGTTTCCCTCTCTCCAGCTCTGGGTGCTCCGGCGTGGAGCTGCCGGTGCCCATCCGGGTTGTGCTCCATTGCACACCAGGTCCTTCCCTTTGCCCCCAGCACTGTTTGCCTCTTGTCAGACTGCGAGTGCTGCAGGCAGAGACAGACCCGCTCTCTGCCTGTGCGCTGGACCGTGCTCCGCTGGACGTCATTCCCGAGGCCGGGAGCCGCCGCTGCGGAGATGCTGGATGCTGGGGAGAGGGGAGACCAGGGCAGCTCATCCGGCCGGTGCAGTTTGTGTCTAATTAAGTTGGAAATTGTCATCCTGTCTCTCCTCCTGCCTGCAGCCAGCGGGAGGCCTCGGCCTGGGGCCATGGGCAGCTGACCCTCACCACCACGGCTGCCCCGTGGTGCAGGGCAGGAAGTTCCCATCATTTTTCCAACTCTTTTTTGTTTGCAGATATTTGAGGTTTCCCATGAGCTGCAAGCCCCAGCACAGGGAATGGAAGGTGACGAGCACCTGGTGCGGTTCTCCCACATCCCAAAGGCAATGTCCATGGGACAAAGCTGAGGTACAACTGCCAGCAGTCAGCAACTCCCTTTGCTCAGTCTGCCCAGTGCCAATACAGACCTGGGAAGGAAAGTGGCACTGTGACAGTTGTGTGTATGAGACAAAAAAGGAGAATGGCCCAGCACCAGGTAGGGAAATTAATGCACATCAGACTGGGCTGGAAAACCACTTGGAGGCCAGTTCAGGAAGCTCAAGGTAGGAGCAGACACTTCCTCATCTCCTTTACACACCTCAGGGGGACTTGGGAGGATGTGCTCCCCGTCCGGAAGGTGGAGGGACAAGGGGCAAATAGAGGCAGGTACAGAGAAAAGTGAAAGAACCAAATTTCCTGGCTTTTAGGAATTTAACCCTTAGTACTCTCCAATCCTGGATTTTGTTTGCAGATCAAAAATGGGGAAAGATTTTGGTAACCTTATAGTATCACCAACAGTTTGTTAGAAGACTAATTGCCAAGTAGCTTATGCATGTGGGACCATTAGTAATTCTGTAGCTATGCAAATTAAAACAGTGATGTATGATTTATAGCTTTAATAATGTTCTGAAGGCTCTTAAATTTTAATCACTTGCAACATCCTTTTTAATATTCAATTACTTTATTAACTAATTAGGTCACTTGCTGAAAAAGCACATAAGGCTGGTGCTATTTTAATATCAGCTGAACATCACAAAATACCTTTGAAATGGTGTAAATGGTTTATTTATTTTAAATAGATCATTAAGATGCTGTAATTAATAAATCAATTACAGAAAAAAAAAAGACAAGAAATTGATAGATGCCAAATCACAATAGCAGTGGCTTCTCTGCTTACTTTATAAATGTTCACAGAGATGCTGAACTTGGTGAACGTGGCCATTGAAGCACCTTCCTGGATAATTTGTATTCAGCTGAAGGGATAAGGTTCGAGATATGCTCAGTTCATTATAGATGCTTTTTGTATGGATTTAGCTTTCTGATTGATAAAAGCTCCACAAATGACCTTGAAAAGCGAAAGTACTTAAAAGGACAGCCCTCCTTTGCCTTGTGCTCTTTTGTTGGCCTCAAAAAAGAGAACTGTGGCATCTGAGAGTGCTGCTGATGCTGGGCTGGAAGGGAGAGCTCTGGGGAGGGCAGGTGGGCGGCTCTCACTGACCAACCTGCTCCCCTCAGTGTGGGCAGCACTTGCTGCTGCCCAGGGGCTGTGGCAGCGCAGCAGCGAAGCACGGAGAGAAAATTCCAGCCCTGCAGAAGCCAGAAAGATGCTTGGCTGTAGTGCAGAGGTTTACACCTCCCCTTTAGACCAGGCCTTGAAGTAAAGCTTCAAATCTCAGAACTTAAATTTGTCACCAGTGCAGCTGCAACTCTGAAACAAAGACTTTGAATAATCTTCTGTCTTAAAACTTAGGGTAAGACAAACACTATTCTAAGAATTAAGGCAATCTCATTAACAGATTTTGGTTTAAATTATATTGATGTGATGATACAAAGTGCAAGTTTTCTCTCTTGAGAAGCTGCTAGAGAAGATCTGCAGTAATTAGAGAGCGCTCATCTTCCCATTTTAACTTCTCCTGCTTCCATCTTCTTGTAATGAAAACCTGTAAATCCAGGGGCAAAAAGCTTCATGTTACAATTTCTGGTAAACCCAAGACTGCCCATTACAACTGAGCTGCAAAGAAAACTACTCCAAATCTCAATTTATAGAGTTTCCTGGGAACTGAAACATACATGGTGTAAGGCTGGCTCTAAAGCAGAGTCCAGGGGAGGTACCAGACTCTTACTCCAGTTCCCCAAATCCAAAAAGAAAAGCTGCCCCTGCCCCCATCCCAGGGGAGCCTGCAGCCCAGCTCTACTGCAGCTGACAGTGCCCTGTTCCAGTACTGGGGCTTGAGCTGAAATAATGGATTTTCTCTTAGGAAAATGCCACCTAGGTACCATTCCTCACTGCTGCAAGAGGACACTGTGTGGGGCGACCATTCCTTGAAAGGAAGGACACACTGGACTAACCCAGGCTGTGCAGAAGGGATAGAGAGCCCTAAAATAAATCCATTTCACATTTTATGGGAGCTGCCACAGGAAACAGGTGCAGAACAACTCTAAGGGACCAAATACTGGTACTGCTTGGGACAACGTATGATGCTTGTGCCTTGGAACAAGCACAGATACAACTCTTAAGGGGTCAGAGATATCTGTACAGTCACATAAGGTCACCGTCACTGTTTTAAGGGGATTTATTTCACCCTACAACAATCCTGTTGTACAACACGGCTCAGGAGCTGTTCTGAGCCTCCTTACAAAGCCCCAGGTCTCAGTCAAATAGGTGCATTTTTATCACATTCCTGTAACTTCTCCCCAGTCATTTATTCACGTGAGCGATTCCCATGTCACTCAAATCATTTGTGTGGGAAACCCCACATCCTCCTCTGTCAGACCCAAAAAGACACAACTGCTGGAGTGGCAAATAAAAGGTCACTGGTACCTCAAACCCAACTGGTACCAGGAGAAACGAGGAGGCGAAACGCAGCAGCAGCAGCCGCCCGCAGAGCTCGGCGGGCCCAGCCCTGTCCCTGCACCCGCGCCGGAGCCGCTCTTCCGCCTTTTCTGCCGTGGAGCCGCCGGTAGCGCGGAGCCGCCGTTAACCTCCCCGGCTCGATTCAATGTGACAGTGACACTTCACAGCACATTGCATCCAATCTCAGTTGAAGCTGACAAAGATTGTTTCTGTTTTATATCTATTGGTTTATTAATGGCCTACAGCCTCTTAAGCAGATGCATATTCATTAGATAGCCAGCTGTTAGGAGGTTCCCAGATGTCGAAAGTAGCTCTGTCTTGGTATACATTCTTTTTTTCCCTTCTCATGAAACAAAGTAATTGTAGCTCGATTAAAGAACCAGTTAATTACTGAGCCAGTACCTTATGGCATGATTTAAAAAAAAAAAAATCTGCAAATTTGCGAGGAGTAAAGACACTTTTAAAAACAGAGATGAGCTGAGCCTTCGCTGTGCTGTACACACGCCAAATTTATGTAGAGACTGGATTACTCCATGTAAAGAACCCCCAGCTGCAAAATCCAGGGATACACTGAGTTCTGTAAAGGCACCTTTCTTCATTTTCACCATTCTGCAGATTTTCTCTTACCTCTTACATTCCTTAGGTGAATAGTGGATGCAGAAACACATAAAAAATGAAAAGGAGACATATCTCAGTTTTTAAAGGTCATTTCACAGAGAAGAAAAATTCCACAGCATCCCAGCTAGATAAAACTGTGACCAGATCATTGAACAAGCTGTACAGATTGACTTACAAATTCCAGGGGCCATCCTTCTCAGTCTCACATTAACCCAGCTCACCGAGATGTCTTTGCCACTTCTTTCCTCAAAGATCTAAAAGCAGCTCCCAGACACAGGGCTACAACCACCATCCTCCCACCACCACCTCCAGGAAGCCCTTCGCCCGTGGAAATGTTTAAAACAATAAAGTCAGCTCCAAGTCCACGTGATCCGGGCAAAAAAAGTTCCTGGGGATTGTGGTTTCTGGCTAACGAGAAGGAACTGGGTCCTTCACGCCCCACAGCAACAGCCCCGCTCCGTCCCAAGGAGCTGCACTTCTATCACCAGAAGAGGAAGAAGAGTTTAAAACCCTGAAACAATTGAAAACCTGAAACAATTCTACATTTTAGACAGTGACACCTTGGAATAAAACTTGGGAGGAGGAAAGAAAATTAAAACCAAAAATGCCCTCAGCATTAAAAGCCTTAATCAGAAGCCAGTGATGGCACTATAAAATGTCATCTGCTATGAGTGTGTTTACAGTCAAGCACAGAGGAACATGGAGGCAATTTTGTAGAGTGACTCCTGGAGCAAAGGCCTCTGAGAATAAAAGTGTCTTTAGATATTTGTTATCCTGTTATAGCTAGTATCACCTTGAGTATACAATGCCTGCCTGCATTATGTAAACACCTCATTGATAAATCCCTCCCCCACCTCCCCTAAGCTGTGTCAGACTGTTCTTAGCTGACAGATAGAGCTGAAACAGATGCTGCTATAAATACCCTTGTTTAGCTGTTTTGAATATAATTTCTTTTGTAGAACATGGTGGATGCTCTGGTTATCACTGAACTTGCACCTGTGATGGAATTTATTACTCCTTTGTACACATCAAGATGCATTTTTTTTAACGATTCTATAAAAACCCCAAACACAGAGTTGGATTCTGCTGTCCTTTTCTCCCCTTCTCAAGTAGAGACAGCCTTTACAAAAGATGGCACTAATTTTAATTGAACTCTTTTAAAGTTTAGAAGCTTCAGAATCCAGAGGTGGTAAAAGTTTAACTCTTAGGACAAGACACACAGTTAATTTATAGAATCATGTAATTCTCTATATTGAATTCTGTGGTTCTCTACACACATATACAACACCCAGCCACCCAAAAACTTCTGGAGAGATCACAGGTACAGATGGACTTCAAAAACGAAAAAAGGAGTTATACTAACACAGCAGCATGATTTTGGTTATATTCAAATTCTATAATGCAGCAGCTGATAAATGGTAGCTCTGTCACAAAGGAGCTCATTTGTATTTTCACCTGGAAATGTAATTTCTAGTTAAAGATACTGTTTTGTTCATACCTGAAATATCAGAGATGGAAACATTCTATGGTATTTATCTTAAACAAGTTCAATATTGTTTTAAGCAAATACCCATTTTATATTCAGTCTTTAAATAAAGATGTAAACCACATTCTGCTAAGCACTGCTGCCTGTGATCCATGTGCTTGAACTGAGGGAGACAATGGGGAAAAAACTTCCAGGTGCTCATCACTGCAGAAAAGATGCACAGGGATGCACCCGGCCCACGTTCTGAAGGAATCTTTCCAGGGTTTCTTTTCTGATATTTATTTTGGTTCAAAGGACTTTCTTCTCATCCACCTGCAGAGGACCTGGCTGCCTGACAAAGCTGCTTCTCACACTCCACACACCCTGCTTCATAAGGAGGCTATTGACCCATGGGATGAACCGGCATCAGTTCACCCCTACAGCTGCTCCCTGAGCCAGGGCACCCTTGATTAAGGTGTAATTGGCACAACCACAAAGACCCACCCCAAAGTGACCACGTTTTTTCTACTGGAGTTATTCCAACCCCGGACAAATCTGCTTCATTATCACTAATGCCAATTAGAAGTGAAACAAAGGGTTCCTCTGAAGAGATGTGAACAACCTGAACAGAGATACGATCCTTGAACTCAAAGCTGACTATTTCACTGGCCAAACCCACCTTAGAAGGACAGCATGAGGAACAGACTCATCCTCATCCCAAAACCTTCCAAGGAGGATTGAGAAGCACTGCACCCTCCAGCATGACAGTGTAACAACACTGAGTACAAGTTTAGCTTTCCTCAGCCCCCATCTCCCACCCCTGGAAGAAGCTTCCTTCCCACCACAATTCTGCATACATTGAACCAGTCTGAGGCTTCCCATCTGTTCCAATGAGAGGGTTTGAAGATGATTATTCCAAATAAGTGTAAAGGTTTCAGAACAGGAACCAGAGCCATCTCTCCTACTCAGCCGTTGAAGCCTGCCTTGATTACTTTGATGTAACAACACTTGAAAGCTCCTATTCTTTGAAACTAATTTAAACACATTGAATTGTTGAAAGATTAAAAACCGCAGTCAGCTAATTACACTCACTCTCATCTCTTATTCAGCAAATGAATCACTTTTCATTACCACTTAGCTGAAGTACATGAATTTCTGCCTAATTAGAAATGTTGTAGATGGAGCATTAGCAAGGCTGGAGCGGGTCAGGATATCTTGCCTGCTTCATTTTTAATTCCTAACAGTAGAGCCAGATAGGAAAGGCTTCAGATAAGAAGTCATTAAACAATTTTAAATTATTTATAAAAATTACTTTGCCCAAATTATAATTATTTTTTTTTCCCAAATGCTCTCATAAACGTCAAATGGAATGAAAGGAAAAGCAGCCCAACATTGATTTTAATGAACATTTTAATGTTATGTATAACAGAACATTATGAATACAATGGAAACAAAGTTTTATCAATTTAATAAAAAAAGAAATCCAACATAAGAAAAGGGAGGCAATAAATTTCATACCTATAGTATAGTGCTTATTCTTAACAATACTCCCAGCTTGTGAATATAACAATGTCTTTGTGTTCCAGATTCTAAAATCTTGATTCATGTGAACTTAAATGCAGAATTACAGAAGGAAAAACAAAACCCCCCCAAACCTTAATTCATTCTTTTGCTTTCAGTAAATCAGTAAAATCTTTGACTGCTACAGGTCTCCTTTATTAATATATATATTTTTTTACTCCTCTATTGGATTCCACAGCTGCTAATGCCATATTTACAGAAAAGAATCACCAAGTGTTGTATAAAAGTCAGGATCCAATGCCATTGGATTAAGTTAGGTTCTAGATTTACATCACTGAAGTGTGATTCACCTGCTGCTGATGTCCTAAACCAGTGGCTCCTTAGGGACATTGGTGCTACAAAGGATGCCGAGCGCCACGGGAAAAGAACTCCAAGAAATTGCGTTTTCTGGAGTTTTCTGAAAGGAAACCTTCCAGCAGTCTTGGATAAAGCTGCTCCCAAGACTTGCACGGGATATCAGTTGTAACATTAGAAGCACGTTAAGACCCCAAAAATCTGTTGATCACCAAATTGCTGAGAGAGGATTTTTACAATAAAAATTTGGGTAATACAGCAGTGTGGCTGGAACATTAGCAAAAGTATATATACATTCCACGTCCCTTTGAATTAGCCATAGTCACATATGTAAGCCATTTTTGGACAAAAATATATATTCTTATAAAAAACTGATCATAGTACTTGAGTGACTTCACAATTGTGGACTCAGTGGTAGTAAAAGGAATGATCCAATTATGACAAAGCGATCAGGGAGAGGGGGAAAAGAAAGTCAAAGCTCTTCAAGAAAAAAGAAAAGTATAAAATTAGAGTCAAACATTTTTACCCAGTCCCCAATCCAGTCTTCCATCAAGTCTCAAAGTTAAAACTGGTTCTTCTACGTAGGAAAGGTTTTTTGATGGTCTTAATACAAATTATTTTGCAAAATCATCCAACACATTCCTTAGAAGAATCTCTCACCTCTCCAGAATTTGAACACTAGTTATTTCAACACTTAGAAAATAGCTTTTGGTTCTTTATGTAGACACTTTAACTGATAAAGAAAAAAAAGTATTGATCAGTGTTTCCCATCCCTTCCCCAGCTATATTTGTGCAGCTAAAAATCCTTCATTCAGTCTGCCCATTTATTTTATTTTAATCTCATTTATTTATTTTACAATCTTTATTTGCTAAAATTGGCAAAATTTGCAAAGGCATCTTGCTTGGGTTGTACAGTCCCAGGAGTCAGAGAGGTCATAGCCATATTGGGTACCCCCATTCCTATCGTGCCCATTCCTGTGGCCGGCACTCCCATGTTCATTCCCATCATTCCCTGGTTCATCATGGGCGTGGGTGCCATGGAGGCCATTCCCATCGTACCTGACATCACACCGGGCATTCCCATCCCCATGGGCCCTCCCATCAACGTGTTCGTCTGGGGTCGCACAGGCATCATGTTGGGCTGAGGGCTGAGGTTCACAGCCGCAAAGTTCTGCGTTATGACATTCATCGGTTGTTGCATATCTGCAGCAAAGAGAAAGTGCACAAAAATCACTGAGTGGAATCTGGTGATACTGAAGGAGCTCATGTATTTTAAGAAAGTTGTGTGTCACTGCTGTGAACATGAATACAACGGCCAGATCTGCAGCTATTTCCTGATTTGGACAGCAGGAGGAATTTCTTCACTGAAAGGGTGGTCAGGCATTGGAAGGGGCTGCCCAGGGAGGTTTGGAGTCGCCATCCCTGGAGGTGTCCAAGAAAGGACTGGACGTGACACTCGGTGCTCTGGGCCGGTTGACAAAGTGGGGATCGGTCACAGGTTGGACTCATTGATCCCTAAGGTATTTTCCAGCCTTAATGTTTCTATGATTCTACTGCACTTGTTTCCCTATTTTCTGCATGAAGACTCAGAAAACTTCTCTACAGAAATTTTAAATATCATTTTATAACAATAAATATTCTAGAGAAGTTCTAAAGATTAGGATGCCTAAAGTCAAGATACAGCAATGGTGCAAGCTCAACAGCAGAACCTGCACAGACTCAGCCTCCTGACACACCAATCTCCATTTAGAAAACATCACTTGTGCCACAATGTCACAGTAGTTTATGGAACAAGTGTGACTAAGGTAGGAAAACAGTAATGGACAGAAGACTTAGATCTCAGAGACAGCCTATAGAACACAGACAGGGCTCAGTGTGCACAGAACAGTGCAATGATCACTTACTCTGTTGCTGCATCATGGTATTAAGCGATGGCTGTTGGGGTTTGGAAGGCTGCATCCCAGGTACTAAATTGTCCAAACTGATATTTACACTGGGATCTGACCAAGTTGAGGGTAGAGTTTTGCTTGCATGTTTCTGGACCATCTCTGTCCTTGCATTATAAAGTGAGTTAGGCTTAGGCATCATCGGGTTCACGCTTTGCAGAGGCTAAAAAAGAAAAGTTGGTTGGGATTCACTTGAAACAATTTACCAATATGAAACAGAACCAAACAACAAGTGTTTATTTTTCCACAGAAGACAGTAAAAACCAATGAAGCCACGAAATTTAGCTCTTCCAAAGCAGTGCTGCCAGGTGCTGTTCCACAGCTAGATTAAAAGAGTATTTGTAAGCAGAGATCAAGCCCCATATCAGTGTTGAGTGACAGTGACCAGCAGCCAAGTTTTGAACTCATACATGCGGATTCTTTCCTCCTAACACCAAGCTGATCCATTCCAGTTTCCAAACCACTCTCCACTGCAGCAGGCACTTCTGTCTCTTGGAGAACAGGCCAGTCCTCACCTCCATCTCCTTGAGGCTGGAAACCTGTAACATTCTGTGGAGAATGGCTTTAAAATATCAACCTCGACTTCTCCAAAAAAGCAGCTACACTTCCTAGAGCAATGAAGCCCATCTTCAAGAAGACTGGCTTATAAAAGGACTTTTCTGTTTAGGAGACAATTTAAACATTTTTGACAAAATGCTGATCACATCTGAGTGAGCAGGTCCAACGCACTCCAGGAGAGGAATGGATTCATTTTCAATGCTGTGATTAAGGAGAAGAAGGTCATTAGCAAACTGAACCAATAGCAGCATACCTGTGACCTGGACATGGGTAAACTGACGCCCAGAGAATTGGAACTCATCATGGAGAAATTCATGCTTTGTGAGGAGGTCATGGTTGTCTGAGAGGGTCCCATCAAATCAAAAAGATCCATAGAATTGGGAGCAGCTGGAGGCTGGCCCGGAGCTGGCTGTGAGCCACTGAAGAGCTCTAGAGCTGGCTGCTGTGCCGTGCTGCTGAAGAGCTCTCCAGAAGAAGCACTGGCACAAGGAGAAGCTTGGTTGAAGGCACTCCAGTCACCAAAGTCTCCATTTCCACTTGTTGCTGTACCTGAAGGAAAGACAACAGTGTGGGAGGAAGGAAGACAGAGAAGAAAGACAGAAGACTTAGAGAAAGGCACTGAGCAAATGCCACACTCCATGAACTGAAACAAATGAGAGCTGATCTGTGTCCGTCCAGATTAACATCTGCAGGTAGAACCTCCATCTGGACATCATTCCCTCTCATGAATATTCCAACAATTTTAACAAGGTACAAAAGGAAATATGAAACACCCGTACACAGAAAGTAGAAGATGTTTGATAACATGTCACCTGTGGATGCCAGGCAAGCAGGGACAGGTTTGCTTCAGTTGAAGCACAACTGGAAGATAACTTGGGGTAGACTGGACACCACAGTCAGAACAACACTGAGAACCTGGATAATATTTATCAACTTTTTATCTTGGCATTCTGGTGTTTGCAGAGAGAGCACTTGTCAGGAACAAGCCACCGGATAAAGCAAATTCCATCATGATAAAGACAACTACATCCAAATTTGGTTGTATACAATTGCAGGTTTTTGTATAAAACCGCGCTGAGGGGAATAAATCCCAGAACTTTGAAAGCAGGCTGCCAGGGAATGCTTATTTGAGGTGATAAGGAACAAGCACTTCCCAGCCCATGAAGTGCTCATGTAAAACACATTAGGTTTTCTAAATCTGATTCTTGAACTAAATGCCTTGATTTGAAGCAGAAATTCAATCTTGGATCAGTCATTTCTCTCAGCAGCAGCTCTGCTGAACTCTTGTAGTTCATCACTTAAACAGTGTTCCATTTCCATAGATGAGGTTTTAGGAGACAAGTGTTTAAATCAGAACACAGAACTCAGAGCTCTCTCTGTATCTCACTGTGAAGGTAGAGCCAGCAGTGTGAGCTGTTTGCAGACACCTGCAAGGGCACCTCTTCAGCATCACAGATGTTGTGACACAAACCAGTGAACTGAGAGCTTGTCAAACCTTGGAGTCAAACAGGAGGAGATGTTACCTCCCTTAAAACACGTGTTTCCCTATTAACAGGGAAAGTGTTGCTTCACAGCACTGATGGGGAAAGAAAAGTTTAAAAACCAACATTTGCAGAAGATACTGAATATAAAACAACACCATTTAAACAGCTCACGGGCTACACATTCCGAATCACATTCTGAGCTTGGGCCACTGGCCAGCTCAGCTTTTTGATTCTCTCACTGCTTCACTTTTGGTACTTCAGCTACATCACAAACAACAGCACTGCCCTATGAAATGAACTCTGAGTGCTGGCGAACATTTAAATCATCCCTTGGATTTCTTTAGCTGAGTGAACAAAGACTCAAACATGTAGAGCTGGGGTGGATGAATCCAGTGCCAGTTTCTATTTCCTGCCCTATCCAATGGCTGCTTCCATAATGTATTCCACCCACTCACGGGTAACTGCAGCAGTCTTTTACACTTCTTGTAAATATTTATCAACATATACCTTCAACCTTTAGTCATCTCTCTTTACCAGCATGTTACAATTTAAAGAATAGTGGAAGAGTAGATTTGTTCACAAAATCCAAGTGTTGCCAACAATTTCAGTGCATGAAGTGGGCTAATATTCATTAGCTTAGGGCCTTACTAGAACATTTGCTTTGATCTTCCTCACAAAGAGGCACTATATTAGAATGTTTCAATTAGTATTACGTATTAAAAATTAAAACCTACTTTAAATATTCTTGATAGATAAGTAAATGCTGAGTGTGCTCCTTCTATGTTCAGACCTGTGCACTGAGCACCAATAATGGAAGTGGGGGTAAAAGGGAGAAGGTTTTGCCCCTTCAGTAGGACTTCAAAGATGATTAATCATGAAGGAAAAGATTTCTAGAGGGGCTTACACTGTTCAGGAATGATTAATCGTTTCACAGGACTCCTCGTCCCTTGCATAATGGTGATTGGAATAGATTAATCATGTTAATGCAGATAAAGGATTGTATCAATTTAGACTGTATTAACACAGGAGTTATTTGCATAGTAGGCGGCTTTGTGTTTGCAAAACAACTTGGGTTTGACTGCGAAAGCCCGTAAAAAACTAGAGCAGTTCTTTCCTAGCAAGTAAACTGAAGGTGTATTAACTAACCCAGGTCCAGTAGAGCCTTCCCAACACAGCAAAATAAAGGAAGAGATGTAAACATGCTGACTAAAAGCTGGCTCCCAGGTAGATTTGCTGCTCAGCCTCTTTGCTGTTCTTTTCTCATTTTGTACTTGATGCTGCACCCTGGCTGAGAACCCCCAGTCACAAACAACACTGCGGCTCCAATTAACTTCACAAAGGACAGCCAGCCAGCTCTCCCCACACCAGGGTTGTCTGCAGCCCTCGTAGGATTCCACAAACATTCCACCAAAGGAAAATGGATCACTTTAGGTGGTTTCCAAGCATATTTTATTGCTTTCCAATCCAATTTTAAGGGAAACCTTTTCAGATGGTGGCCATGTCTCCTGATAAGCTTGTCTGTCTGCAGGTAAAATGTCTGCACATGCACTGAGCCAGGCTGCATCTTCCTTCCTCCCAGAGCACTTGTGGTCCAGTTACACACACACAGTTTACCCTGGAAAGGGAAGGGACTTTCAATAATGCCACACGGCATCTCTTGCCCTCCTTCCACCCTTAAACAGCACTGCAATCCCTAAATCAGTCTTACCTTGCGACGATGGGAAACTTGCTGAAGCAGCAGGTGAACTAAAATCAGCAAATCCTCCAAATGGGTCACTTGATCCACCTAGAAACAGAGGGAAGCCAAAAGCTGTTACAGGACTGTGCAAAGATCCATTGCAACAACTGCATGTGGGATTTATGAAGAAAAGCTTTCTGTACTTGACACGATGGATTTATTGATTCTGCTCCCTAAGTCGGCTCTGTTTTCCTGTTCGCCCCCACAGTATGTTTATACAAGCCTGAGCAACAATAAACTGGATTACTTCCAACTGCCTTGCACATCTTGCAGTTTCGTTTTCCTAGGGAGGAACTAAAACATGCAAGTTTTTGTCACCCCTAAAAATAAATTCAGAGATATTAAGAAGATTAACAAGTTTTTAACTAGGGAGTGATGCTACCAGTTCGGCACTTTATAAAATTAAAAATTTGGAAGCATAATATGAGAAAGGCCAAACATTCTTATTGTATAAAAGTTAATTTATTATGCTTCCTATGAAAAATTACATGTCACCTTATATTTAGTTTTTGTGTTACTTAAAGCATGAATGATTCTGCAATGATCTTGAATTGGGATTTCAAGGACAGAGCTTGCATTTGTGTTCATTTTTTTATAAGTTTCCTTCCTTTCTACAGCAAGAACATTAAGTTCTCCAACTAGACATTTGTATACAGCACATAAATTATTAACTTCTGAATACAGCACAGTAACAATTTTTCACTAAAAAGATACGGACAAGGTATAAAAGCAGAAGATTTAAGAACCATATTGTACAGCTGATCTTTGAAATAAACTCAGAAAAGTTACAAAAATCACCTAGTTATGGTTGGTACTGCTTTTAAGCAGGGATTCCACTGACCTGAGGAAGCAAGAAGTTGACCTTATTTGTTTGTCCTCAAAGATTTCACCTCCAAGCAGTCCCACCCTCAGAAGAAGCTGCAGCAGTTCAATTATTTTGCTTTTAGTGTTATGCGTACATTATATAGGTTACATCACAGCTGCTTAGCCTGCAGTGCTTAGGAGGCAGCCAGGTGGGACTGGAACATCTGTGCTGCACTCAAACACCACCAGGGACAGCTTCCAACATCTGGTGCCATTTCGGAATTGTCTTATCGCTGCAAGACATTCTGCCCCATCTGCTACTCTCAACTGGGTTAATTAAACCAGAACCATCTCCTTTTTAATAAATGGCCAGCAGTAATAAAAGGAACCATTCACTTCCTAATACATGTGTACTTGTATTTCTTTTTAATGTTATTTTACTGTAGACATTGCCAGGAAGGCGACAGTTCTTCCAAGGGGAAATGTCTTCTTGCTGAGCATGTAATGCAGGATATAAAACATGAGCAGAGAATGCAAGGATGGTCTCTGAATTTTCAGACATAGCACTACTGAAAACCTTTTAACACCTTTTCAAGAGGGAGAGGACTTCATACCAACTTAAGAAATTTCTTCAACATAAATTCTGAAGTGATCAAATAAGAATCTCACCTATGTTTATAAACAAGTTTTATTCTGACTGACACCTGAGAATGAAAAAGGGACAGGGAAATATCAAACTAAAAATCTGATCTGATCCTGTTTACTCTGTGTACTGCAATGAACATTTTCAAGTAATTTTTTCCCCACATATGAGCTTACAGAGTTCAGAACAGGTTAATGGTTTGAGAGTTTATATGCTGAATGAGCAACACAGATGACACACTCCTGACCACACGCTCGAAGGAAAAAATAAAAATCAATGCTCCCTGCTACACCCATTATCCTTGGGCTGCCTGACAGAGCCTAGGGATTAATTTAATTTTAAAAACAGAACTAGGTTCAAACCCAAAATAACCCCTTAACATTTTCAGTCAAGTTAACTTTTCCTCCCCCTCTCTTGCCTGTTTTCAAGTGAAACAGAGTTTCAGAGAGAGGTGACAGAGATTAAGCTGGATGCAGTAACTCTCTAAAGAAAGGTTAAGGAATCTCAGCTCCAGCAACACCAAAAAATACTCCCAACAGGTCTAACCAGGGATTTTACACCTTCCTCTTTACGGCAACCAAGCACCCTGTCACATACAAACTGTGTTGCTCCAGTAAAGAGTAACACTGAGCCCAATCAGCCCTTTCACATCTCTGCACCTGAAAATACACAGATAAGCAAACCCGAGTTCCCTGAATTCACATCACTTCCCTGCCAGTTCCTTCACAGGACACATCAAAGGCTGCATTTGACCCTTTCCCTCTGCCTTGCCTGACACTGGGAATGTTCCCACACCCTGTGCTGCAAGGAGCAGTGGTCATAACAAGTGACCTGCACGTGAAGGACAGTGCTAATCTTCTCAACATGAGCAAGCCTCAAAGATTCCCATGCGAGATCTGTCACTACAAATGAACCCTTTCCATCTGCCTGCTCAGGTCAGCAGAGGTTATTTAGCAGGACCAGCTGGTAATGTGCCTCTTCTCAGCACCATTTCTAAATGCTGCTTTGGAAAAAGGAGAAAAAAAGATTAAAAAAAGAAAAGAAAAAAGGCTGACTACAGCAAAGAGCCAAACTGATGAAAGATTTAAATACACTGTAATATAGCAGCTGCCATAGGTCTGTTTGAAATATGGGCAGGTACACTTTGAAGTGGAAACATCTATTCTCAATGAGATCTTATTCTTATAAAAAATAAAAACATGACATTGTATATAAATAAAACAAAAAAGACTCCAATCTCTTCTGCTGTAAGAATTAGATGGAAAAAAAAAATCAGTATTGACTTGGGATAGTGGTTCTGATCCAGAATCTTAAACTTTCATGGAACTGTGGTAACTCCAATGTACAATAAACAGCTTTGTATGTAAAGTTAATAAAATAAGCAATTGAATAAAATTAAGTTGTTCCTTAAATTTACGCATTTGTGCATAAAAACAGACACATGAAATGACTCATATTTCTCAACCTCTAGGAATTAACACATTTCAGAACAGACGTGAAACACTACTTTCCCAAAAATAAAAGTGAGCAAAGTTTTAAAGATCTACTCAAAGTAAGCAAGAAAATACTAAGACAGATGTTTGATACTAAATGGCCGTGAGTTTCCCTCCCCTGCAGTAGAGTTCTGATACATTTTATAGTGTATTAAACACTTACAGAGGCAGGGTAGTGATGACAGGAATGCGTCACACGGAGTGGTCACAGCACTGGCTTGCTCACACATGACAATCAAACCCCTGGTGTGACCCTACAACACCCCCAGGAGTGCTGCAGCTTCAGTTAGGGGTGAGTAAGGACAGTCCTTACAGATGTCTGACTGCAGCCACACGGCCACACACGTGGCCTCCAGCCACTCTGAACTGCCACTTCCTGGTGCAGCCTCGTCATTTCACCCTGTCTTTAGAGCAAGGGCCCAGGAGACACTCGGCTCAGTGAGATACACACCCTCCTCTGCAGTGCCAGCATGATCCTGTCCAGCATGGGACATTCCTCATCGGCAATGGGAAGGTCTCTGAAAGGTTTCTCTCTAGGAAGTGCTCATATTTTATTTGCTACTCAAAGTGGTCTCGTGTTACAGCTCACTCTCAGCTGTGCCATCAGACCACCAAGTGCACAGAAGTTCTTTTTCTATTCCATGCCACCACAAACCCATTGATACCAGGAACCTGTAAGCACAATAACAAGTCTAAATTTCAAGTCTTAGGTTTTGAAAAGCAAAGCACCAATCCTCTGAACTCCTCTACCAACCCCAGAGCAATGCACTGAAATGTAACACCTTCCTAAAAAAATCTGCATTTTGGGAGCATAAGGGTAAATCCACATGAAGATTAACAGATTTGCTGCACATTTAGAGAGTGAAGGATGTGTTTTAAAATGAGTAATTTCACTTTTAGGTAGGAATTTCTTTTTGGTCCTAGGGTTTGGATCAACCAAGTGTCAAGAGAAAATAAGACAAAAAACCAAGTTTGTCGTATACCTCAGATGAAAGCTTCCACGAAGATCATCCATCTCCACCTGCCCAGCCTTTGAATTGCACTATGAGAAATGCTTGAATATGAATGGATTGCATTTGCTTTCAGAGTTAATTATAAATAACTGCATTACATACACAGTTTCTGACAGACTGATCACGCAGTTAATCTTTGTGCTGCTAACATTTATTAGTCCCATGCAATAGCACACACAGTACCTTGCTACAAAAGGTTCTTTCTAAGCAGTTCTACATTTTTTCAAGTATTCATTTCTCAATTTATCTACTTTATCTTTATTCTGGCAACAAACAAGTCTCTTCAGAGCTGAAATAGACCCCAAACCTACCTGTGGAAGCTGGCTGGCTGGCTCCATCAAACAACAGGTCCACCAGGTCATTAGAGGACTTGCTGCCAGAGGGGACAGCAGCCTGGAGAAGAAATTACACCAGATCTCAACTCATTATATCATTAATCAAATGACATTAAGGAAGTTTTCTGGGGTTTTGAAGGATTTTGTTTGCTTTTGCTTTGAAGAGATAACAGATTTGTCTTTAAAACCAACAACCATATGGCTAAATGTAAAATCAAATACTGAAAAGCTAAAGGCTTACAGTTTTTTATAACTGAAGAATTTGGTAAGTTTTCAGTAAATGAGCAGCTTCATAGAATCTTTAACACTTCAGGCCAAAATTCTCTTTGCTGTCCTGAAGAGAGCAAAACATGCTAATGACTATATTTAAAACGTCCTACACCTTAAAGCAATCACAATTACTTACAATTATACTGTCCTACAGACTTTTATAAGTTCAACTAAACATTTTTGATAAAACAGCTCCCTTGAAGGCTGCTTAAAAAAAATTCTACCCTAAAGCAGAAATTGTCTTAGGGGATAGAAAAAAACAGCTTCCAAAATGATGTTGTGTTGTCCTGCTGTCTCACCTTTGTCGTAGGCTGTGCAGGATGAGCAGCAGAGTTCTGTTCTGGGCTTGCTTTATCTCCTGTGTAATGAGCTGCTGCTCCCAAGTCAATGGTTTTTGAAGGATTTGCTGAGCGTTTCTGTCTGATGGTGGTAATTTCTGTAGCTTGTGCAATATGAATGTGTTTTGTTGTCACAGTCTCCTCTTCATCTTTAAATTCAGCTTTGGGAGATTTGCCTCTTCTCGATTTTTCCTCATCACTGTCACTAGAAAAACAAAAGTGATAGCACAGCATTTGTGATGGACTTCTCAGTTCCTTGAGCGGACATTTGGCTTAAGCCACACGAGTTTTGGTTCCTGCAGTTCCTTGCAGCAGCAGTTCATAACAAGAACGCTGCTTTTCCTACATTTGAGAGAGGAACCGTTTCACCCTTACATAACACATCACACAGCATTGCACCCGTTGTACAGAAGCAGAGCAGAAAAGCAGGTTATTTCGTTAAACATGAACTGCAAGTCCACGGCAGAGGATAATAGGAAATCAGTGTTTAAATCCAGTACACTGAATTACCTTCTGACAGGAACTCCCCCACACATTATGTAACACTTCAGCAACAGAAAGTTAAGTTGGCAGGTGTGCTCAGTACTTACACCAAGAGACAGAAAGCAATGAACAAAATTCTGTACTGTCTTTCGGGTTTGAAGAACTCCATTTGTGTTTCAGCTCATTTCCTTTTCCAGAGAAACAGGCTTTCATATTCTTTAAGATGTTTGTGGGAAAGGAATGCTCACAGGATTATGCAGTGCAACGTTACCATTATCAGAGCACACACAGTTGTTCTCAAAATGTAGAAGAATAAAAATGTCAGCCTTTTAGGCAAAAACTTTTAAGATGTTGCTGCATACTATTTGATTCTTTTATTACATTTTCTACTTTTGTATTTTAAGTCTTTCACACAGAAAGTAACTGCTCTCCACCCCACCAGTCATGTTGCCTGTTACCACCAGGATTTGTACATAACAGCGAGAATTGCTGTAGAGAAAGCTTAAATACATTGGGACGTATTTTGAAATCGTAATTCCCTTAGCAACAGAGTCGAAAGTGGAAGGGTTTTATATTTTAATAATGCATTAGAATACTAAAACTGAAAAATTTAAGAAAGGCTGTCCCTTTGTCAGAGGGAATGTGACAGTAACTGCAATATACTCTGGGGGGGAGCCTTTGTTCTCTGCTAACAATGGTGGGCTTTTTGGGAGCACGTTGCATGTGCCATTTCCTCTGTGCATGTTACCTGCTCACCGCTGGGGATGGCTCAGTTCAATAACATCACTGAACACAAACAGGCGCCCCCTTTTGCAATTCTTTTACTGTTAAAAAGATAAATTTCACAGCTGCTGGCCAACCAGCAGCTCCTGGCATTGGCTTGAGCCAGCCTTTCACAGATAAGGGAGTCAAATGGCATCATTTAACTTTATTTTTCCAAAGCACTTCAGCCCTGCCGTGTGAGCACAGCCCTGCTGTCCCACCTGCGTGCACAAACAGCCCAGAGGGGACCACAGCCACACCTCCATTCATGACAGCACATTTTAACAGGGGCTGCCAGAGCAGAGGGATCTGCACATTATCGTGGGTGCCCATCCCAGAAGCCCCGGAGGAGGGTGGAGGATGCTGCTGAAAGCATCCAAGACCAGGACAGCACAACTAAGGCTCAGTCTCTCCATGTGTTGTATGTAATACCTGCAGTACGTTTCTTGTCCACATTACAGAGTCCGAGAATGTTCTGTGGCTGAGGAAACAGCTGACAAGCAAAGTTTCCTCAGAACTGCCACAGATCAACCTCGCTAATGCAAGAATGAAAAAAGTCAGTCTTTGGTGATATACAGCAAAATAAATGACTACAGGCTCTGAGGAAAGAAATTAAACATACATGCCAGAAAGGAGAATAAATATTACAAGACTCAATTTTCTATGACAACCTGTACTGCTTCCAAACTCTCTCAGGAGATCCACTTTTTATTTTTCTTTAATGGTCACATTTACAAAAAAAAAAAATTACAGATTAATATCCACTTTAAGTGTGTTTACTGTGTTCAGTAAAATTGCAGTGCTTCATCTGAGAATTGCAGAGAGAACGTAAAAATAAAATTATAGCAATGTACCAAATAATTAAGAAACTCCTGCAAAGAAAGTATATGATAACAACTTTGAGAAATCAAAGTATGGACACACGTTCTTTTCCTTTGCCTTAAGTTTTTTGTAGTGAGGGGTTTTTTTAACAACCTTTAAGAAAACAAAAACAATTTACTGAGACTTTAAGTATATCTGAGTTACACCTCACTGTAAAAGTCATTCTTTAGATACAAGTTGGCTTTAAACACGGCTGGTTCCTCCTTTTATACGAGTACTGGAAGTTTTGCTTCCTTTCTATTCTGTTACCTGCATCAAGCTTTCTGAGTACTGGAGAAACAAAGATTAACAGTTTTAAGAATCCTTAGGAAAAAAAAGCAGTGTATCATAACCACCTCTGTGTGTCTGCAGGTAATTCAGAAACCAGAACTGCAGCGTGCAGTGCTGGACTCAGGGCAGCAAATGGTTTATTCACCTAAGAACTAACAAGCACTAAGAAAGAAAACCAGAGGCTTTCCCACCCCATGGGGATTGCTTGTGGTTTTCACTACTTTCACAGGGATACATTACTGGAAAAAAGAATTCATTTTCCCCACAACACTGCTAAAATTTTTCATCTAAATTAAAAAAAAAAAGAAAAAGCAGCAGACTTGGCTTCTCCAGAGCTCACTGTGTAAAGCAGTTGCACTGAAATCGACTGTACACTCAACATTTTGTATCACTTCGCTCTCTGGTAAAGTTCTTAGTGACTTCAAGCATTTTTTTCCATCTATGCAAAGTACTGGCTTTGTAAGTAAAGTCAGAAATCCACAAGTTTGGCCAAGTTCTGGTGTGTAACGACCATGTCTGCCAAATTTCATTGGCCACAGGTGAGATGTGTAAGACACATTTATTCTTTGTGCTTCAAGGCCTTTATTGGCTTTACAGTACTCAAGTAATAATGGTTTATAAAGTTATTAAGGTAGAAACAATAGAACATCACAGCACATTTGCCAGCTGAGTGAGTAGCACCATTTAGTCACTTTTCCAAGTGAAATGGCAACTTAATTGTTATTACATAGCAGCAGGCTACAAATAAGCCAGTACATTTTTGGCACTTTTTTCTAGAAAAAAAATTGCTGAAGTGTGAAAACACAAATGCAGAGATTTCATGAGGCATTTACAAAAGAATGCTATTTTGAGCCTAAGTTATATGATAATTAAAATTTCATGCCTCCTTCAGTTTTAATATTTAAATATGGTATTTTGCTAATAGAGCACGCACTAAGGCATGTATTTACAGTATCTTTAAGGATAAATACAGACATTCTATAACCTTCAGTTCAGTCTTTTTAGATCCTCTGATGGCTTCTGTAAAAAGAAACCCCTTCATTCAAACCCTTGGATATAATCCGTTCCACGGTATCTGATCCCCATGCCAAGAGAAAAGAAAAGGAAATTCCAAGCTGGGATTTGAAGCAATGTTAGAGAAGCTGAAATGCTGCAGCCTGGATTCCTCCTTACAGCAGAATAACCTGCAACCACCAGACTGGCTTTGCTCATGTATACCCAAAAAATTCCTCCTTTGATTTCGAGTCCCAAGTTTATCAATTTTATAAACGTTGAGACAAACACCCCACCTGACATACACAAAAAAATAGGAGAAAAATCAAACACAAGAGACAAGGGTTACAAGAGCAAAGGAAAAATGAAAAACGTAATAGTAGCCAGAGAAAAAGAGCAGTGTAACTTGGGGTAGAGATGTAGAGTGGAGAAGTCATCAAAATAAGCTGTTTGATAGAGATTAGACTTCAGAAGGACTGTCTACACCACTGAAAAATACAAGACTTTATCCAGCACAAGTATGAGACAGGAGCCATTCAGAAATAAAACAAAGGAAGTAAGATTAAAAAAAAAAGGTTTACAGTACATCCCCTATGTGAAACGTGGCTGGTGAGCTCTGCAGACATCATGGGACAAGTTGCTTTTGAAAGGTAAGTACAGAAAAGCCCACGGAAACATACCATTGTTACATGTGAAATTGTTTACTTTTCTTCTGATCCCTTCTCTTTGTAGTCCATTGATATTAAGTTCTAAGAGGGAACCCTGATGTGTGCAAAGAATACCAGTTTTATGATTTATTAATGCCCCAGCAAGAAGACCACATGGGCTTTCCCCCAGAAATGCTACCATTATTATTATTTTTTGTTTCTGTGCAAAATTGCTTTAGTTTTGCAACACACAGATGTGTGCATGTGTATTTTTATATTCATATACGTGTGTGACTATCTAAAGATATTCTTGTAAAAAATATTAATCAAATCTCAGTGCAAATTTGAATTTTAACTTGTTTCCCAAAAGGGAATAATTTCAATATACTTGAGCACTTTCTCTACAGCAATTTCAGATTCTGTTAAGTACAAACTTGATCTCCAGATAATTAAATTCACTGCACCTGTTGAAGTGTGACAGATGTAAAGTTCTTTCTGTAGCCAAAGCAGGGTAGATTTTCTCCCTTAATGAAAAAATTTCACGACCAGATGTAAAATACAAGAATTTTCTTGAAAAGCCTCAACTGAAATCGACTATTTTGTTCCAAAAGAAATCACCTGCAGGCTGTTCTTCCTGAGGTCAGCTCAGGCAAGCAGCACTGTATCAAGGCAGGTCTAAGCAATTTCAGCTTTCTTCCTTGGCACTCCATCATTCAGCGTGTGTGTAGCATTAAGTGGCGGCCTTCAGCACACTGGCACACGAGCACTGAATTGCTGAGGCAAGGAAAAGCTTAGGAAATTTCAGCCAAATTCCCTGCTTTGCCAGCAGCTGGGGCAGTAATGGAAGGCAGCCAAGAGCAGTTAACTACTGCCGGAGCCACACTGCTCCCCAAGGCCAGGTAGACCTGCAGGAGCCCAGGAAGCAGGTACTGAACCCAAACATGCTTCCCTACACACAAAAAGAACGGCAGAGTATTGTAACTCACATTCAGCAATGTCAAACAGCTTTCTAGAGCAATCTCACAGATAAATTTAAGTTAAAATAACTCCTGTACCTGCACCTTTCTGGAGAGTCTTCTCTATCTTTCCTTCGGAACTTGCTGATGGTGTCATCGATCGTGCTGCCGATCTTGTCACTGAGCTCCCCTAACTTATCACTGAATGGGAACGCTGACTTTTTATCCCACTCTTCATCCCATTTGGACTTGGGCTCAGGATCGTATCTTTCACCTGGTAAGACAAAGATAAGAACTATTAGATACCAAAAAAAAAATGCCTGTGGTCTTTCTGAAATCCCTCTCAAGCCCCCCTGCCCTACACACATGAGCTGTACAAGTTTACAAAGCAAACTGAAAGCTCCCTCAGTGCTGAATCAACACCACTACAGCAAGCACAGCATGGAATGCCCATCATTAAGTGGCAAGAATGAAGATTCAAAGACTTTTGTTTATGACAATGACAATGCACAGCACATCAGGATGCTGCTGGACTCTGCTAGACAAGCACCAGAGGCACAACCAGCCCTGGCTGCAGAAGCAGCTGATCAGGAAGGGGACACGGCACTTCTGGAACAGCCACATAGTGCAGGATATTCCATTCCTGGCCGAGCTGTGTGATCACAGCTAAATCCCTGGGGCTTTTACACACTGACATTAATACACAAAAGCACAGTACCAAAATATTGAAAGAATGTGCATAATAACTTTTCATTTTCCTTAGCAATTAAAAAAAACTTTTAAAAAGAGATGAAAAAAGAAAAGGCAGGAAAGCAACTCACCTTTTCAGGGGCCACTGAATACCCTGAACATCCTTCCTGAACACTACTACCAAGAAATCAAAAACTTTTTCTTTTAATTTAGTATTCCAGACCTCCATACTGGTATCTTAGATCACAAACAGCTGCCAGTTTTACTTGAAATACACATTTGTTGTACAATCCCATCAAGGAAGTCTAAAACACTTAAGTCTTGTCTATTTATACACACACTCAGCAAACTCAGCTAACCTGAGTTTAATTCAAATGAAAAAAACCCACATTTTAACAAAGACTTGACTATCAGAAGCACTGCACACTTTAACTTGTATTGTCATCTTGTATCAGATCTACTGTTCAAAATATAGGTGTATAAAGCAAACCAAACCAGCTCAGTTTCTAGACAACATTTTTAGGCAAATATTTTATATTCTAGGTTATCACACACATGAAACAAGCCATTTTTGTACATCTTTTAAAAATGTGAAACAGTAGTGAATCTTTTTTTCCTTAGCTGAGTAAAATTGAGTAGCAGAAAGGAAGAACAGTGAAATAATCACTACTTCAAGTTACACACAAATGATATTGCAGCTCCTGCAATGTTCAAGGTGTATTCAATTAAGCCATTCTAATAAAAAAGAAAATGATGGATTCCAGCACTACAAGGTGCAAAATTTGAATGATACCTGTCTGATAACATCATATCATATAGGGTGTATATTTTTAGCAAAGACATAGCTGCAAGTCTCCAATGATATTTGTTTAGATCCATAAAACTTTTCCAGCAGACAACCTGCTGCAAATCCATGAGATACTCAGTGAGATCTTTATCATTGGAAAAGGAGACACTGCTCAGAAATGTACTGCTGTTAAATTTTGCAGGAGAATCAAATGGCCTTATTTCAGTTTATGTCAGGCTCTCAAGCATTTTAATGCAGATTCTTTAAAGGGGTTTTCCTGTGCAATAGAAATTTTAAAATTAAAAGAGACACTAACTAAGAGCTCAGTATTTTTAGGACAAAATAAACTAAGGAAAAATCTGAATACGAGCATTTTGTATTTAAATAACTAGAATCTTTTTGATGAGAAATCTCACCTGGGAAAGGGTTTGTTTAGTGCTGCTAAAAAGACTTTTTTTTTAACTTCACTCAACAAATGAAGAAATAATTTAGAAACCCTTTAGCACAAAAATTAAATAGAAGACAAAAACTAGCCCTTTAAATTAAAAAACCTGAACAATACCTAAAAAGCACATGGAGAAAGGCTTCTACCCAGCCTACAAGGATAGATCACGACTCTGCACAGAGAAGTCAAAAGAGAAGCTCAGTGAAAGAACAGAGGGACGTGTACTCAAAGTACAGATACAGTGACTCATAAGTATTTCCTAAAAAGAGAATTCCAAGCAGGTAGCAAAAGCCTAAAGAAACGTAATAAAACAAGAAATATCCTGCCCTGGAAATTTTCAACTGCTCTGCAAATGAAGAAAAGGGAGAATGGAGAAGCAACCTGTCCAAAACAGGAAGGAACAAATCTAAGTTGAAGGCTCACAGAGAAGAAGAGTAAAAAAACCAGACAGCATCAGGCACGAACAGGTGAAGTTTAAGCCCTGCACAGCTACTACTGAGTTCTTACAGCAAAACCTTCTCTCAAAGAACTCACCAATTCCAGCAAACCAGAGCCTTGTGCCATTGGGACTTTGCTACTCATCCCTTACTAAAAGCAGCCAAGGATTTACTCAGGCCAAAGAAAACACAGACTGGCAGCTGGATTATGGGTGGCATGCTGGGATACATCAGATGGAAAAGCCAGTGCAAGCTTAGATCCCTGCTACACACTATAGCAGGGACTGGGAGCAAGGAGAAAGAGTATTTGGTGCCTTCATCTAAAGTCAGATCTGACAGACCCCGGGAGACACGCAGAAAATCCACAGATATCTTTCAAGGGTCCAAATAGTATTGAGAAAGCAAAAGTGGATTGTCAGTTGTTGCCCAAGGAAGCCCAGTACTCACTGTATCTGAACCCTCCGACACTGTCTGAGGACACCCCAATGTATTTGTCTTTGTTCTTCTTTGCTTTCTTCCTCTCTTCCCGAAGCCGATCATCATCTTGAGCAAACTCAACCATTTCTTTTACCTTCTGGCGGATGTTTATCCCCTGGTCTTTGCCATTCTCATCTGTGCAGGTAATGCAGGATAGAAATGATGGATGGAAGATGGGAAGGAAAAAGGAAAACAATAAGTAAGAGGCAGCAATACTGAACATTAAACTGATAAAAAAATTTGAACTATAAACACAGCAGTCAAAGATTTCATGACTACTGAGGTCCACTGCATTTGTTTAAAAGGGACCAATTACTTTAACACAAAATTTAGATAAATGAGTTTGCACTGAATGGTGTACTTAAACGTAGGAGAGACTAACAAAGACTGGGACAGAACTCATATTCTCCACTTGAACAATTATAACCCCTCAAAACATGACCCTTTTTCCTCAGTTTTTTAAGCATAGTTTTTGCAAGTGTCATTGCAAGAACTCAGTCTCACGGCAAAACCGATTTTTTTGAAAAACTGCTTTCAGTCAGGAAGTACTATAAGCTAAATGTGCTCCTTTCCAGCCTTTTTCACATTCAAAACACACACTGGCCTTGCTGCATTGGCACTGTAAATATTATTTGGTGGGAGGAAAAAACCCCAGCTTCAAACAGATGTGTGTGTTTTGGAGCTCTAACCTTTTCTTCCCATATGATTAAAGCTATTCCTTTACGGACACCACAGGGGACCAGTCTCTAGTGCATATTTTAATATAAACCCCAACACTCATGTTGTGTTGGTTCTGTTGTTATTAGCCAGTCTTTTCTGCAAGTTCTTGTCTTCACTAATTAATACTCTAGGGCCCCACGTCTTGGATTCTGCACTCTTCACACAACTGGCAACAGTCACATTTTAATTAGACTGGGGAAGCTTCTAAGCTGGTTCAGGTGACTGACAACTCCAACTACTGTTTTAATTTGCTTATAAGATTTTTCTATTGCTCACCTACAAAGTGGTAATTTTCCAGGGATCGCAAATCATAAATGTGTTCTCTGGCACTTGTAACAACACGCTCTGATCCATTCCTTATGAGGTAAGCTAGGAGCAGCAAAGACTATAAAAATACAAAGCACCTTATGATTGCATGAACAAAAACTCTACCTTTTTTTTTTTTGGTGAAAACCCCAAACCTACCCCCCTCCCCAAATTAGTAAATAATAAGACTTTCCCTTCTTAAATAAATGCTTATTATATGGTTCCCATGGAAAAAAAAGCTTTTCCTCACATGGATCTTTTGCTCTTTTGACTATCAAAACTGCATTTTTAAAACTTTAGCTTGTTACTACTAAATCACAAGTAGTTACCTTTATCAGCTACTGCTTGTTTTAAGATAAAGCAGCAGCAATTTAAGAGAAAAAAACCTGTGAAATGAAGCATTTTCTTTTGCCTCTTTTGTTCACAATTTTCCAGTGGCTTTCACTGAAAGGTAACTCATACAAGAATTTAAGAAGCCTTCTGCAGGATTCAATGGGTATACAAAACTGCATTGCAGGACAATTTTAGACAAGTGACAAAACAAATGAAGTTTAAATAATACTTTAATTTCACTTCTTTACGTTGAAGATTTATATCTAGAAAAAAATAATGCACTTTCTCTGAAGTAGTGCCTTTATCATGTAAAACTATCACTTTATTTCAACCAATCCAAACCTGATAAGCAATTCCAAGAAGTCTTTATAACATTAAGTAGCTATGTGTGATAGCATTAAATATTAATTTCTATTGTACTTCAGGGAAAACAATTACTATGACTACAAAACATCAAGCACCTGTGAAAAGCACAAACCATGCCTTAGAACTAACTGTGTCTTGCTACATTCCTGGCATCAAGAAAAACAAAATATAACCTAGTCTAATGCATCAATTCTAAAATAGGAGGTTATATTTGCATAATTCAGTGAACACTGAACACCACTTTAAGTGCAGCACGACACATTCTCAAGCAAAAAGTTTCTGTACCAAAGACAAGAAAAATGCAAACGACTCTGATCTTTTCCAAAACACAATTAGGACATAAAAGTGTCATGTAAGATCTGCAAGGAAATCTGGCCCACTCAAAGTTAAACTACAATTTTTAAAGCATTACAAATTGGCAGAAAATTAAGATTAGTTTGCATTTTATTTCAGGTATTTCTGAATTCCTTCAAAAATGTTTTCCTGACAGCACAGTAACTTAACATCTCCTTCTCATGGAGCTCTGTAACAACTCTTTTGGGTAGATTTGAACTGTGAAGTGCTACTCTAATACCTGAATAGCAGCAAAATGTAATTGCTCTGTTGTGTTCATTAAGTAGCATCTTAAACACGCTTCTAAAACCAGAAATTCTGTGGGTTTTTTCATACACAGCATTTGAAAGACACCTTTGACTTCACCAACAGAATTATAAAACATACTTAGGGAAGAAATTCTAGGTTGCTAGTGGAGAAAGTTCTGTAGGATTATCTAAGCAGGAACTCCACCAGGACATTGCACGAGCACCAAGCCTTGATCCTTACACACCTTATAAACTCTCCTCCAGTTCTTTTTGTTGTCTTTCAGCATCCGAGTCCACAGCATGTTCATGAGTTCTGGAAACTGCTCGTACATAAACGTAGCCCTAAAGAAGGTAACAAAAGCAGCACAGAAATGTTGTTTTCCCGGGTTTGCCACAAGAGCTTGTTCAGACTCGGGGCTGGCAGTAGATGGCAGGAGTGATCTAAGCCCAGGCACATCGGATGACATTAAAGGGAAAAGGCTGCCCCTGTTTTAACTCCTAGATCAGTCATTTACATCCCAGGACTACAAAGGAAAAGAGTAATTCTAAAAATCTGGGGCAGTAAAAGAACCTTCACTGATTTGTAATGAAAATAACGTTGAATATGAATAATAATACCCTAATAACCACTGCCACTAATTAAACATGCAACTTCCAAACTGATTTTAAGACAAAAAAATGCTCAAGGAAGAATTCGACATGTTTTGCTGTTTTTGGAAAAATTACAGGAAAGCACCTTTGGAATATTTATTTTCAAAAGGTCAGCTATATTGAAAGAATTCTGAGGATACATAAATGAAAAATCAAAAATTTAAAAAATACCTGGGCTCCATTTTTTGTTTGACAGTTTTCAATGCATTCTGTGATCATGCATTAAAAAACGTAAGACTTTATTTACAGCAACTTTTCAGCATTATCAGTCTGAATACTACAGAGTTGATTTAGCATCAAATTTCACATTCTTATATAAAATGTACCTTTCTTTTCTTCATCACTGAGTCAAATTATCACTTACTTGGCAATCTCTCCCATGAGTTGCCCTGAAGGTCCCCACGGATCATCATTGGTTGCTTCTCGAACCTTAGACTCTATTTCTGAATAATTCATAACCACATTGGTGCTGCAAAGGAAAAGAAATTCACACACATGAAGATTAGCATCAAAACTGAGAAACACATGAAAACTTAATAATGACACTAGTGCGTATCTCACTTAATGAGATACCTCTACAGAGTGGGAAAGAAAACAGCTTTAGTGCACAAGTTACCCTGAGGACACTATACACCACATTTAAGTTATCTTTAAGAAGGTTTTACTATTCTATTAGTCTTCAAGAATACAGATGAGAAACTGGGGATTACATTACAGCTGGATTCAGTCCAGTAAAAATGGCTTTGGGTCAAATGAAAATCCAAATCAAACCACCAGAGTCAAAGCTGATAGCTTCTGCAGCTAGGTATGGTTTGCTTACAGGTTTGTAATAGTAAAAGTTATTTGCAAGAGGCTTTATTACTCAATCAGAAGCAATTTTTTTTTGAATGATGCTACAAGAGAAATTCAAGAATATCAGTACCAAACAGGTGTTAGTGAAAAACTAACAAACAAAAAAATCACATGGAAGACTAAAGTAAAGGAGATGAGATTCACTAGAAAGACTGTTTCCCAGCTTGCATTTAATTAAGGGAAAATAGCAGAAGAGAAGCTGCAGAGCACTCAGTTACAATTACAGCAATGCAAATGCTGCAAGGAGGTCAGGCTGTCTCTTTGGTCCCAGAAAAACCTCACTTGGACAAATTTTGTTCTGTGACGTTAATATTAAAATAATAAATATATGATTTCTTTTTAAATTAATCTTTCAAACTGGTAACATATGAGCCCAGTAACCTCCTCTGTGCACCTAAAAGCATCCAGATGTGTTTGATAACACAATCATTTCCCTCATCTTTTAAGGTGAGCGAGCAGCCCTAAAACCTCACTCATAGTGAGAATGTTTGAAAACCGCTCTCTGCTTCTGGAGCACCAGAACTCACAACAGCAATGAAATCAGCAGTGAAAGAAGACCTGGTGGTCTCTGCTTTCCCTTCATACCTGCAGTGTATTGAAACAACACATTTATACCTATCATGTCAGAAGTTTGAAAGTTTACTTAGAAGTACATCACACAACTGATTCAGAAGCTAAGAAAAACCCATCTGAGTATTTTCAACACAAACCAACCCAAAAAGACAAATTAATTAAACTGTAGGAAAGATCTAATGATTTATAATGCAACGTGGAGAAAGCATTTGCTGCTTAAAAACCTCTTCTGAACCTGAAAGATCTAAAAGAAGAAAAAAAAATCAAGATGCTCAACAGTCATCCCAACAGTTATCCCTCTGTCCGTGTAGGAGTTTGCACAAAGCAGCATTCAAGCAACTCCTGCTCAATTTTATTTGGCATAAGGATAGCAAAGATCTTGGAACTGGGAGTTATAAACAGCAGAAACAAGAATGAGATCCCCTTAAGTCTGAAAGGGGACACAGAAGGTAATTGTTAAAACAGAATAAAATTTCTGGACTTAATCTTGGATTCTCAGCATGAGAATTCCTGCTGTCAGATCCTGATGTATGATTTTATTCAACTTTGTGTCTGAAGAGAGCATAAGCTACATGACTGAATAAATAATCAGCAAGCTCACAGAACCTATCTATGTTACAGCAAGCATGTAAGAACACAGCAGTAGTTTGGAACAACAGCAATTAAGGTTTTACAAATTCATTTATGCTGAATGCACCTCAAGCTTCTGTTTCTGGTATTTTCTTTACTGTACACACAAATGTAAACCAATCCCATCTTTATTTCCCACATGTGTGGAAAAAACACAACCCCAAAGCTCCAGGCTTCGGGATCTGCAGCTTTCAGCACACTGGTGCCCTTGTCCGAAGCAAGGAAAGGCAGGGAACTGAATGGAAAGGTTCTGCTTGTTTTTATAACCCCTCCTTAAGCATTTGTTTGAGAGACTTGATGGAGACTCGGGAGGGGAAAGCATAAAATGAAGTATTTCCTTAATTTCTTAGCGCGAAGGATTTAAGAATGGAAAATGCTTGAAGAGATGCAAATTTAGTGTACAAAAATAAATGGCAGCATTGGCTATGCAGGAGCTCAAAACACGTGGCTAAAGCAGCAGCGCGGCTGGAAGGGGGAAACGGAAGGAAAACAAGGGAAATTAAGTAATGCCAAGAGAAAAAAGGTGCAGTTAAGCCTCTTTAGGTACAGAAACATGCTCGACTTCTAAACCCCTCCTGAAGAAAAGTTATTGTTCTCAGCAACTAGGAGAAAGCTCTTTTATAAATGCCAAGCTGAGATCTAATGGAATGAAACGTTCCAAACCAAAGCATCTTAGAGCCACATTTAATTCAGCAACAAATGTAAACTTCAAGGAGAAAAAAAACCCTCACTGTTGTATAGTTTGGCATCATTCCAGGTCACTTAAAAATAACCATTTCTAAAAAGGTGGAAATACAGTTTTATTCTTCCTTTCCCATGTTTTCTATGGCCCTCATTCCCTGCCCTACCCATGATTCCTGTGACCTTTGCAGCAAAAAAATAATTTATGTCCAGATGTGAAGGGAAAAAGTGACTAGCTTGATTGCCAAGACTTCCTGTGATTGATATAAATTTAATATCCGAGGACACTTTCCGACACCAGGGGGGGCTCTCTGATTAGTTTATCCTGGGCAGCTTCCAGGGAATCGTGCTGGATCGCATGGACAGGCTGCTCTGCAAACAAACGGCCGTGCAACACTCGGGGCTGACAGAAAGGAACTTCTCAGGCAGTGCTTAAAAACCCTTCTTATCTGCCAGACTACAACTGGATTCACCCCAAATCGTTCCTAGAAACCCTGCACCACTGGAATCTCGTGACAAGAACATTTACAGAAACTTCTGACGTGGACAAAGACATTAAGCAGGAAAGTACATTTTGAAAGTTATATTCAAATAAGGGCACAGCAATAAAGGGGTTGACATGAACACCACAAACTGTTGCATTCTTCTGTGTCTTATATTTAAGCCTATTAAATCAGATTAATGACAACAGATTTTTACTCTTTATTCTAGCCCTCACAAGTTATTTCAGTATAATCATCTTTTTAAAAAAATAAAATCGTTTTCAAAAGCCAAGAGAGGGCACTGTCACATCTCTATGGAACAAGAAACACTGTGACAGTCAGCAAATGCTTTAAATTTTCTTACAACTTCGAATGTTTGCTTCTGCAATTTACAGCAACGCTGAACAGGTAGCTCAAGTCTGAGACCAAATCCCTCCATGTGACTAAATGGACATTGCTAATGAAGTCACTGGGCAACAGCTGTAAATACCTGACCATCTCCGACTGCATCAGAAAATAAGACACATTTCCTCTTAAAGAAATGTTTTACATGCATTTTATAAACTATCATTTGACATATATTGAAAATTAATAGTTGTCCCATGTATCCCTGAAATCCTACTTTGTCCACAATTTTGTCTGCATTTTTCAAAGAATTCAATCAATTGTAAGCAGCTTCAAATTTTAAGTTACATTTTTAAATTTATACTTTTGAGATAAAGGTGTCATAACCCAGAGTGTGCTAAAACCCCAGAAAATAAACAAGAGCGGAAGAGCAGAGGAAGCACATACTTCAGCTGTGTAATTAGAGGTAAGAATGATGTTTAGCTGGCATTAGGGAGAAAAAACAGGCAGCAAGAGGGGACAAGAAGTTTTGTATCTCCCCATATAAAATTCAGATCAGAGAATCTAGGAAGGTGCAGCCAAAACATTCACCAAGTATCTGCCACTTCAACCTTTATAGTTGCAATAGTCTGAAAGCACTTTAACTTTCAGGCATGAAGAGGATAAAAATCCTACAGGTCTGAGATTGTCCTCAGCACTATTCTTTGAAACAGGGAAATCAAACGCAGCTTGTGGATGGCCTGCATGAAACCAAAACCTTACAGAGCGTAGGAACACTTCACAGATGACACACAAAACAGGCAGACTCTAGGAGCAGCCCTGTCTTCCTGCTCCCTATCAGCAGATACTGAACATAACCCACAATGTGGACATAAATACACATGACTCCTAGTAAGTGATAAATATATCTGCAGAAAACTTCTGTATGTGTTTGATTTCAACAGACTCCAATAGATGTATCTGCCTACTCTGCTCAGGCTTCTGATTTTACACAACACCACATGAATCAAGCTGTAATGCTCAGAAGGACAGTATTGATGGGCATGAGGTATATTCTGCTTTCAGTGACATATTAGTGCTTCATCACTGTTGGGGTTCCCCCCTGCCTCAAAATATCCACAAAATAATTACTGAAAAAGAATTTGTTTTCTATTCCAGACTGAGAAATTATTTTTAAAACTACTTTTATGCTAGCAAAGTAAAATCACTGTACTTCCACCCAAGATGCTAATAAAAAATTAAATAAACACTACATCCTGAATTGAAATGTTTGTTTCAGAGTGAAGATTTTCCATTGTTCAGGACCATGAGGTGTTCTCTACAGATTCATATGCTGTAACTGAAGTCAGCTCAATTATCTGTTAGAAGATTACAATCACTTATACACAACTATAACCGTACTGCTTCTAGCAATAGCTTCCAATTGGTAACATTACAATCAGTTTTGTTGTGCCTGAACTAATTATCCACATCAATCACTGCTGGTTCCATACTGAAAAAAACCTCACACTAATTCTCTCTACACCATATACCTTGAACCAAAAACCTCCGGATGTCGAGACACAAGGCTCAGCAATGTAAATGGAAGAAATTTCCTCAGCTAGTGTCTACTCTAAAATTAACCCTCAAACAACATTTCATAGCAATGATTTAAATACACTACCAGCAAACCTGCTAAAGGAAAAGATGCAACAATTTTTGTTTATGTGATTTAAACACTTTGGTGAGAACCCCGGACGCAGCATAAAGCACTAGGAAGAGTAAATACTTCAGTGCCCATGGTCTTCCCAAAAGAACATCACACAGATATTTCCACTTCATGCTCCTCAGCATCTCCTCTATCTTCCACATTTTTTCCATGGTCTGTGGTGTTCTGCTTCCTCACCACCCTGACAATACATTCAAGTGCATGAAACCACAACTCATAAAGGAAGCTTGCAGTTCATGGCCAGATTTTGGGAGCAGTGTTCTTCTGAAGGAACTATTCCTAAGATAATCATTCATCAGGAAAGGAATAGTGTTATACCCCAAATTTTCGGATCTTCAAACATCAAATAAACTCAGCATTTTGTATGAATGCTCAAATACCAGCAGCTTCTTAAACATGCAGAAACCTTTCAACAACATGTGCACAGCAAACCTGCCTAGAAAAAATAAGCACCTCGAGAAAAAAAAAGTATTTATACACTAAAGGTAATGAAAGAATAATAAATATCCATCCATTTAGAATGGAACTTACTTGAAAACATATTAAAGAATCAGAAAGCCTAACAGATCTTTGCCAGTGTTTCTGCACAAATGTAAAAGCCTTGAATATGCCCTGGGGCGAGAGTCAGAGCACTCCATTAGAAGCACCGTCAGGATTAGAGCTGCTATTGATGTGGGTGGTGTCACCGAGGACACAAGCACAACTCTGGACATCAGATCCACAGAAGATTTGTGAAATGCCAGGTCTAATCTTATGACAACTAAAATAACCAGAAGCCACAGAGAGGGGACACTACAACAGTTTCTTTATAGTGATGATAAAGGTATTGGATTGGACAGGGTGAGCCTAATTAGAAACACTTCTCATGCCTCTGGGAAGCTGCCCACTGTGCTCAGGGACTCGGCCGCAGGAACAAGAAACCTGGCTACACAGTTAAATTTTTTTCAATGTATATTTCAAACCAATTACAATATCATGTATACATGGGACTCCTATGTGCATAATATTATGCCTTTAACTATTACTCCAAGGACACCACTGGATTATGCACCTTCTGTTTTCTTTTTTTTTTAATTTTACAACTGGGAACACTAAAATACTAAAAGCTGAGATGAGAAACTTTGTACATTTTACTACCATTAACAGTTTCCAATGAGACACCGTTCTGCAAATATCTGCTTAAGGACTAAAGGCAGAAAAAAAAATTCAAGCTTTACTCACATGTATGTACCATACATCCAGTATGAACATTAATGCTATTCAAACATACAGCAACACTAAAGAATTTTTTTTTAAGGAAAGAAATTAGTCCATTAGAGCAGGCAGGGTCTGGATAAACAGAGGACAAGAGAAGCTCTGTTACTATATAGCACTACGAAGTGTGGTGCCAAAATCTCACAAGAAGGAAATATTTTAACCTTTTGTTATTTAATGTGCCAAAACAGACACAACATGATTTTATCTTTTGAATAACGTGTTTAACATTATCCTTTCAATAGGCAGTCTCACATACTAATACTTTAATCTCATTCTTTAAGTAATTTTGTTAGCAGTTTCCTTATTTTTAGAAAGTCTTCTCTGTGTTTCCTGTGACTTTCATAGTGAACAAAGGCAAAGCACACTTTAAATTTGGTCATGACAGAACAGATGTTACCGACTCTGAATCAAATCTCATCACCTCACTTGGTGACATAGCAAAGGAGATCATTACAGTAACAGTGCTTGCATTCCACATGGACAAACCCCAGTAAGGAAACAATTCCACAGCTCTGTGCTGGTGCTTCTTGGATCTAAAACTGAATGGATTGCATTATCCAACCAGAAAGGATCATAAATGGCATAAAATAATTAAGAAAACATTAAGTTACAGCACAAGGAAAGTTGGCTTGAACAGAACAAGGAAGAACACACGCACATGGTTCGTTTATTCATCTTTCCTATCTCCATCCAAACATTCCCACTATTTCTATGGAAAGGCACACAGGTGACAACTGCAGTGCTTTCTCTCCGGGATGGTGTGTTACCAGCACGGTGGCAGCTCCAAGCAAAGCTCTGAAGGAAGGCAGCAGTAACTCACACCTGGAGGCTGAGCCACCTCCCTGCCCCTGCAGCTCGAGCGCCGCCTTTGTCTTCCAGCAGCCGATTTTCCCAACAGCTCAGCTGCTGCTCCCCCTCGGCTGAGAAGCTGCAGTCACCGACTAAGACAAGAGAGGGACCCACGAGCTACTGCTCACATGATCCACGGTGCATGTTTTAGGAGTATTATCCAAATGCAACAATATCAATTTGTTTTCAAGTTTCCCAAAAATCAGAAGAGGGGCTGACAACTTAAGGCAAAATGACACTAATGTGTAACGTACAGCTGCTTCTAGACACTTGAGATTGTAGCTGTATTTGTTTTTTAAAAGAGTGAAGGACTGAATGCACTATATAATGAGCCAAGTGAACATTCAACATCTGGAGAAGAGACAAAGCAGGCCCTTGCAATATTTTCACAATCCAGTTATCCAGAAGACCCCCACCCACAGAAGCACATGCATTTAAGATGAAGCCCTCAGAGAGGAGTGAACACCATCTCATCCTCACCATTCAACTCCTATGAGTCATGCATCTGCACTATTTTTAGTATCTAGATTAAAAGGTTCCTGTAAAGGAGGGGTGGAAATAGATGGAAAGCTTTCTGAGAATGCAAAGCAGTTGCTTCAATATTAAATAATCCTTTTTTAAAATTGTGTGCAGAAGTTAGTTTCAACTACTGAGAACATACAGTAAATAAAAAAGCTACACAACTTGCTCGAGTACAGGATACATCTCCCCCACTCCCAGGTGTGCGAATCTTGGCATCTATTAAACTGTTAATTAGTTTCCAGAAACACTTTTGCCAATTAAAAAAATCATTTAATACTTATCCATCTGGGCATGAAATACTTTCAACAGAGCATTTGAATTGGCGAGCTAAAAAAGAACCGATCCCGATCCGCACAGCGCCGCCTCCCAAACCACCAGAGGCCAGGACACAGAGCAAGCAGCACCCGTAACCAGGAGCAGCATCTACTAACTCCACTTGCTTCTGTGAGCATCCCTTCCTTCAGGCTCTGAGGGATTTCCAATGATCACTGGTCCAAACTTGTGTTTCAAGAAACTGAAAGGATTTAATACAAAGTCGAACAGGAAAATGCATTTCAGGATGAGATTTCACTACCCTGTGACACTCTGTCACTCGGTACCTGAGAAAGCTCAGTGTGCAGACTGGTTCACAGACAGAGGACATCATTTATCCACCTGTTATCCCAAACAATACAATGGATATTCAGGAATCTATGCACCTAATGCTATTAACAATTACTCAGAGAAGGAGACATTAATCGCCTTCCAAATAAAGATGGTGCTGCTCTTCCCTTCAGTGAATTCATATATTCACTCTCAGCCAGCCTCTCTCTTCTTGCTGGGTGGAGACAAACTAACTAAAAAACATGTAACAAACTTAATGCATTTTCATTTTGCTCCTGTCAGTAATGTCACTTTTGTTATAAAACATGCAGCTTAGATTTAGAGCCTTACAGATAAAACATATGGATACCAAATAGGAAGCCAGCAGTCCACATTCAATGAAGAAACAGATGGGGACCCATCTGCCAAAATGCCTGGTGAAATACCTCAGGTTGCAGAGAGGTAATAGCACAACATTAGTGATACTTGACCATTTGAAGTTATTTATTTTTCAGCCACTCCTCAGAACCATCACAAATATGACACCAGTCAATTTAGTCCATGAATGCCAGGTATTACTCCAGACCTTCTATGCAAGGAGCAGTCATACTCCTCCTGACCAAAGATACAATCTTCATTATGTACAGTAGGATTTGAAATACATTTTCAGCTTTTCAAGTTCAGTTTCATAATTTATGTGGCAGATGTGCAAGGCAAACTGCACAGAAAGAGATAAGCCAAGAAAAACATCCTGATGGCCACAAATGAATTACAACTTGTGGGAGGAAGGAACTATAAAGCTATTTCCTGTGCCTTACAACTCCGAATCACAAAAGACTACCAAGTAAACAAAATAGCCCAAAATCCACCACACACACTGTCAAAAAGAACAGTGACTTTAAAAACTAAATTGCAGCCTGTTAGAGAACGCAGAACTCTCACTTACAGAAACCAACACTGCACCTTACTGAAGTCACCCCTTTCAAAGTTCCCCCTCTCAGAAGTTCCCCAATTGCAGAATGCTATATCCTAAATGATTTTGTAATCGCTTGCTACAGCTGAATTATTTTTTGCAGATGTTGGGAAAAATGAAGCATAGGAACATGGCAGTTTTAAAGTGTATTTGTGCAAGGAACAAACACTTCCTCCCCCACTTGATTTAAGACTGATTTCACCTCTCCTACTGCAGATTCCCTGCAGTATCTCAGTGTTAATACCTTCATACTCTTATATAAAACAATCCCTTGTGGTTCACCAACAGATATACGGCTGCTTTATGTATCTTAATATGTGGTAGTAAATAACTTCTCAAACTCATCAAGAATTTTGTTGATGCTATTGATTCTGAATTTGCACCACCTCTATACAAAGTGTATCTTCATTTAAAGTCCAGACCCACTTCTTTATTTCCCCATTTTTATATGAAATTTTCATTCCAAACACCCACCCTTCACATTCTTCAGTTACCATCCCCTAAACTTCATCAATTATACACTATCTTCCCTTCAAATGCACGTTTCTGCAGTTCCATTTTTAAAGGCTTAATAGTGTTGTCATTTTATTGTACTTAATTCAAAAAGCATTCTTTAAAAAGGTAACTTACAAAAATAAATGCTATACTCCAGCAAGCAGAATTAATCAAAATATTTCCTTTTAACTTACATAGTAAGAACACCATAACAGTATTTCCACTGGTTTTCAGTATTAGTTTTTAGGTCATATTTTTAGTTGAAATTAGAGGACAATTGCACCTAAAGCATTCTTGTGACAAATCCAATTAAACTTAAGCATGAAAACCAATTTCACAAACAAGTAGAAAAAAGCTGCCATTGAGGCCACACTTGACACTTTGGTGGGACAGTTACGCACTAAACAGCAACTCTGGTTTTGATTCAGACATAAAAATGATGCTGCTACTGCCCTGTGCAGGTTTTCAGTCTCCTTGCCTCATGCAAGCTTCCACCTGGCACATCAGACTGGAGTCACTGCTTTGCAGCTCCTGTTCCTGTGGATTTAATCTCTCTCAAAGTTCAACATGGTGTGGTCACACAACAGCAGCTGTACAGTCAAAAAAGAAGTGGACATACAAAATTTGTGCAACCTTTTGTAACTGCAGAACTAAAGAGACTTCCAGACGCGCACTGTAATCACATGACTCAATTTACTATTGCTCAATCCTCACACTTATTTTGCTACTCTGCTCCTTACACTTCAGTTTTTTTCTCCTGTAACAAACAAGCTGCAACAATTTTAACTTTTTTTTAAGACTTAGCTACATCTCGTTATAGAATTCAGATTGCACTTAACCTTCAGGAGTCAGTAAGAGCCGCTGCAAATTTTCCGTCACGTGCTTTATCTTTAATTTTTCCCTATGTGTGATCCAGTCAGGTAACATGACTCCTACTGGAAACAAAGGTTTGACCAAGTAGGACAAAGAATGAGTGAAATCTCATCAAAACCACACTTCTGGAGAACACTTTTTATATAAGTACAATACCACCACAAAAATGTCAATCCCAATAAACCCTGGTAGACAACTACAACATAAAACTAAAATTTAAATACATTATTTTGGGAGAGGGAGAGAGACTGAAGCACTCCTTGCCATAGCTTACACCCTCCAATCAACTGTGTTTCTTCGGACTTTGCAGCATTCAAGAGTAGCTTTCCCTGAAGAGAAAAAGCTGGTTTCAAATGTTCATAAGGTGGCATAAGTCCTCTTCCAAGTAAGTATGAAGTGCTACTCCCTTCCTTGTATGCACACAGAAATAAGAGACCACATTCAAGCCCACAGCTCAAGTATTTTAAGCAATCTTTGATAGATAAAGAGAGTCACAAGTACTCCCAGTCACTGAATTTTCAGGATTAGGGCACAATATTTTAATGCTGAGAGAAAAATATTTACAAGAAGGATAAGGTCTTATCCTTCTTTCAAAACAACAAACAAAAGGGGTAGAAATTTTCAGAGGACAAGGAAGTTGTAGCTACGCTCAGCACGAGGCAACGTAGAGCTTTGAAGCTATACAACGTCAACCCACTCATGTACCTCAGACTTCCTATTTCTGACCACAAAAAATTTTGAGAGTGACCTTGAATGGAGGCAGAAGATACGGAGGAAAAAAAAAAGAAACCGAAAAAACAACCTCACAGTAAAAATAATACTAACAGTAGGTATGACACTTCACACTCTCCCAAATGTTCTGTAGTGACCTCTGTATTTAAGAAGTATCTCCTAACACCTCAGGTTTTCAGAATTTCAGAAGAGGTGGCACTAGTGCTTTAGGATGATCCCCAAAAGGTATCACTGCTTTCATAAGCCTCACTCACCTCTAAAGCTCCTGTAATTCTGTGTTCTTTGTAACTGGTCACTCACTGTTCATGTGAAACGTGTTCACCAAAAAGCTTCATACCAGAGTTTTCTGACACCATGAAGAGCTTGTAACAGTTCTAAGCTTACAGGAATGCACCAACTGGCCAAGGAAACCTCCTGATGCCATACATGCTTGAAGTGTATTAGCTGAATAGTTACGGGTAAGAGATTTCACTCGGAAAAGCAGGAACGTTGCCTGGGAGTCAGTACACTTGTGAACAGCACAGATCTATTCAGTGCTACTAAATCACACTGAATTCTAAATAATCGAAACTTTTCCTACTCAACTGTTTCAATTATTTGTCAGTTGTCAGAGTCTTTGGTGAGGACAGAAGAATGCACATGCAGTTATATGGAGTTTAATATTGCCAAAAACCACACACCCCAACATTAATGGGCCATGCTTAATGATCCTTGGAGTTTCAGCTATCCCTTCATTGCAAGCTGAGTACCATTAAAACATTGCCCTAATTCCAAATTTATTACAAATTAAGCATTACTCTAAACACATGCTTGCTGTTCCACCAGGAAGGGCTGATTAAAGTTTAAACAATGAAAGCACTGAAGCTTTTAACACACAAACTGATCATTCTCTACTGCCATATCACTTTGGCACCGTGACATCCCACGCACCCCTGTACTTTGCAATATCAATCGCATTCTGTGACCATTTTTGAGGAATAAACCTGAGTACAGGTAATTCCTCTAAGCCAACGGTAAGCACCTGGTACAAGCTCTTCTCTGATCAGATTCAAGGGCAAAGTACGGGTAAGCTGAACAGATCTGTCTGGAGTCTCACTCCGGAAGTGCTAACCTTGTTGCCTCCGAAACTCCAATTCCTACCAGCTCCTCTCCCTGGCCCTTCAGGCTCAAGGCAGCCAGGGTCAGACAACAGCATCCCAACTGCACATAAATCACACACACTGAACACACCCAACCTTCTACAACACAAGCTGCTCTCTACCCCTAACACCCAGACTTCCTGTGAAGGGCTTGCAGCTTCCTCCTGCCTTTAACCACACAGCTATGACTCTGTAGAGCTCCCCATTTCATCTGTGTGGTAGCAAAGTATTACCATCACATTACCTAGCAAAGCCTGGCACATGTATCTCACCAACAAAGCATGGTCCAAGTAGCAGGTGAAACCACTAAACCAGAAAACCTTCAACTGCACTTTTAACGTGGCCTTGTGCCCTGGAAAATGTCCTAAGGCTGAGGCAGAAGCTGAACTGCACTTCTGAGCAGGAGAAAGGAAGAGGAAACAACAGTTTATACAAAGTAATCAAATTGCAGGTTCATAAGCAGTTGTTTTCCTCCATTTATGCAAATATCTTGCAGTGGAATTGCTAGGCAGGAGGTATTCAGGAGGAATGAGAAACACTTCATATCACTACCTTTATCCTGGCTATTATAAAGTGAAGTGCATTATCATTTACAAAGCTTATTTCTAAGCTTACAGGAATTAATTCTACGGCTGCTATTGTGTGCAAAAAACCCAAAATGCACCACCTCAACATCAGATTTCAGACCTTTTCTTTCTGGAAAATAATCAAAATAAAATCGGAAAATGAATACTGATGTCACTACAGCGAAGCTGATCAGCCTCTTTCCTCAAAATTAGTTCCTTTCAGTCTGCTTGTTTGCTATTTGAAGCCAAAAGCAAGAATTATTCCATTATTCCATGAAGACCTACAATACCTGCTACATTCAATAGCTCCAATGCACCTGCAGAATTTCTTTTCATATCCAATATTGAAATCCAATCCAGAAGACCATTACATGTCAGACAACTTAAGGAAGGTGCTGTCTTCATGTAAGATTGGAATACGTCTGGATGCAAGAAACTTATTTCTTGACTCCACTGCACACAGAGAAGAACACACAATCAAGGCCCTTCAAACTCCTGTTTCAGTGTCTCTAAAACTATCATCTCCCTCTTCCTAAGAATGAAGCTATTTGAAACACTAGACCTTTCCCTGCATCCCACCTCGCTAACAAGAAAGAACAAGAAATTCAACATCTTATAATTAAATTGCAATTAAGACTTTGCAGTCTCACAGCAAGCACTTTGTACATCTTTAGCATAAGCAGGGCTGTGCAAGGGGAAACCTTTTCAGCATCAAAATCTGACAATGTCAAAAGATGCCCACTATGTTGTGTAAAGAGTAAAGGCAAGTGTGCAGTGATAATTCTGCAGAATAAGGTGGGAGCATCCAAGACTTTATGGATAGAGACAAAATACAGTTCTCTTCCTGAACTTGCTCTGCCCTCAGGCCTTTAGTCCTGAATTGCCAGTTCCTAGGAATGGTACAATTATTTAGTTTTCAGCTAGTAAACTAACAAAATAAAAAATTGAATACTTTCCTACTTCAGATCCTTCATCCATTAATAAGCCTGAATTACCACATTTCTTCTCTGCTACAAGTTTATCCAAGAGTAAAAAGTAGTCACTATAATCCTAAAGAGACTAAACTTGCTTAAAACCAATTGTCTCTAGGCATTCCACTTTCCATGAAGGCAGGTGACAACCTAGCAGTCCCTTCTGCTGCTGTATCAAGCAGCTGGACAAAGAAACTTTGGTTAGTAGTTAATCACAAAGTGTCCTTCCACAGCTATTCACAGCTGAGTATCCAAAAACGGGCACGAGCAGTAAGAACACACCTTTCAGAATAAGTATCGCAACAGCAATGTTATATTAACATTATTTCATTAAAATTTTCAGGCTGGTATCTCACATTAACTAGAAAGTGTAGCTTGACAAACAAAAACCCCACAAGGCCACAAACGTGCATTTTGACTGAAAGCAAGTGTTCTTTTGTGAAATGAGTCTGGTCAATTACAGACAAATTAACTGTCAAAATTCCAAGCCATGTTTATTTGTGGAGGATAATGATGTTTCCTCTCCTTTCATAGGTATCCCTTTGTTAAACTGGTTCCTCCAGGAGATCAAGTAACTCATGTCCTAAAAAGGTAACAGGAGCCGTTCCATTTGCCTCAGAGAGCCAGCTTCTGGTTCCTGTCCACACAGAGATGATAATTTCAAATGACACCGTGTATTTGCAACAAACAAATTTCACAATGGCTCAACACAAGCACTATTTATTTATTTACTCACTAATGGTAAGATTACTGGATTTTTCTGAGCTAATGTCTGCAGTTACAAGAGTTACAGTTACTGTGTAATTAACAAAAAAACAACACTGGCAGTCTAAGGCTGAGACTGCACTTGCCAATTAGGAGTCTATTAGCACTACGTTTTCAAGCTGTCTCAAGAAATTCATCTGTTTGCTGCAAGGAGAGCTAGAACACTGTGATAGAAGTTAACTCATTTAGACAATAAATACCTCTGAACAGAGCGTTTCCCCCCCACACTTCACATGACCATATAGAGAAACAGTTTAAATAATTAAGTAATTGTCAAAACAAAGAATAATTAGAAGTGACAGCAATCTTTAAGATATCAGCTCTATTTGTAGATGTAAGCTACCAAGACTAATTTATTTTTCAGAAGACGCATTCACCTACTGCAACTCCAATAAAATTTTTTAAGGTTATCAGAAACCTTTTTCTTCTCTTCACATCCAAAAGGGTCTTAGAGAACCCTTCAACTGACTAGTCTTGTAGGATGCAAAACACAAAACACACACCTCCAAAAAAATCACACAGGGACGTATTTGTTTACTAAGTATAAAGTAATGTCTTGAGAGGAAACACTGAGCACAGTCTGTAACCTACATTAGGATGATTCTAAACAGCTTGACAGGATGGGGAGAGTAACCACCAAGAAAAACATTTATTGCTCTGACTCAGAACGGAGTAGAGAAAAAACTCCTCCCTAAATCCCAATAGGTCTCATTATTATTACAACAGATTAAAAAAAATGCAGGCCAGTCTCATTAAATAAGTTGAATATACACTAATATTTCTAATTGTATCCCAAATGAACCAGTTAATATCTATTAAGCACGCAGTCAATATTTAACTGGTCAGGATAGGACACACTATTTGGATAAGGGTGGGAAAAGTACAACAGCTTTGAGGTGGTTTCCTTACAAGCCATAAACAGACACTGACAACAGTGGTGTTGTCATGGTAGTTTCATTCTTAGTGGCAAACCAAACACCTCTAGAAAGATTTAATCTATTTTAAGTAACAGTCCACACAGAATACCCACTTCACCACTCTGATACAGCCCAGCTATACACCAGTATTTCTAATATGATTAACTGCAGAAATTGAATTGAAAGCTTCTCATGTGAAGACCTGTTGGATCCTGAGATCAGTTCCAGCCTGAATCACTCGAAGTAGCACCATACAAGACACAAACCTATATTTCAATTTACATCTTTTCTCAGAAGTTTGTGACCCAAGAGTGGAACCAGAATATTGATGCTTACACTCTCCATCACAACAGTGATACTAACAGAAAGGTTGGCTTGGGAGCTTCAAGTTGTGATATATGAGATGGAAGAACAAATTTAAACTTGCAGCTAACAAACCACTAACAGTGCAGTTTTAAATAACAAAAATATCTCAAAATGTGGAATTTCCTTATCATGGAAAAAGGCTCCCACAGCCGATCTTCCTGTCCTTTCCCCATCACCACAAGTGCTTGTGGTGCCATGAGCAGCTGTTTGTGCAACATGCGGCCAAATCAGTTATGAACCCTAAAACCTTAAGAGCTTTTTCAGCTGTATCAGCAAGAGAGCATGAGCAAATACTGAACCACACACCAGCAGCACAAGGAGGGCAAAGACAGGGAATGGCCAGGCATAAAAATGAGACGTTTTCTGTTGGTAGAAGAATAATCTTAGAGCTCTTCAACCTGCTTGTGAAATCACATGCTAAGGGTGTACCGCGAGCACTCACTCAACTTGTACTTTGCCCCCAGCCACTTATTCTTGCCCAAATACCATTCCTTCCTTTATGCCAGTACAAATATTTGTGTGACCACGGAGTTAACTATACCAGGGAACCAACCCAGTGGAGAACTAAATTGGCAAAAACAACTGGTTAGTCAGAGATTCTCTCATCAAGCAGAAAGTCTGCAAGTGCCAGCAAAAGAAAGAGAAGTGTGCAGGCTGTGGCAGACGGGAGGCTGTGAAACCTCTTTTACCATCAGCCTACGCTTACACTGACTGTGAAACTACAAACTCGGAATTCATGGCTTAGGTTATGTTTTCTTATTGGTGAAAGCGCTGATTGTGTTTGAGATTTCAGAGCAACTACAAGGGGAATTGTGTCCAATGTCCTCCACTTACATCAGAGCTTTAAGGGTCCCTCTCCTCTCCCCTCCCATCTCAACACTGCTTCTTCAAATGTGCAACATCGTTGCATGGCAAACAAGTTCAGGCAACTACTCTCATTCAAAACCAGATAATCTATAAAGTCCTTTCGGGAGAGGAAGAACTTCCAGTTGGGTCTGTTCATCTATCCAGTTCCTTGCACAGCAACCCAAACACCATCATTACACAGCACACAATACAAGAATAAGTAATGAATACTCTTCCTGTTACTGCAAAAACACTCAAGAGAACTCAGAGCACCACAGCCTCCACAGCTTTCTGGAAAAAAGTAAGGTACCAACCTGTAACAATTTCACATGACCTCACCTTAGCATACCTTAAAAAAATAGTGACTACACCCCAGTTAGAATCAGATCTTGTTTTGCAGAAAGGCAGAACAGAAGGACCATTTTGTCCTGGAGAGTTATGCTCTTCTACACTCTACCATACTCTACTAACAACTGCTCTTTCTAAAGAGGCTACCAAGCATCCTTTAAGCTTTAGCTGTGTAACAGCTCTTCCTTCCAAATGGAACATGTAAATAAAGCTCCTGCTCCAAACTGAAAAATGACAGCGGCTGTCAATCCTTGTCTCTGGGTCCATATTTGACCCTTGTCACTCAGATCCAGAACACTACAAGGAGCTGGAAAAAGACCAGTTGCAAATCTGACTACTCTATCCACTTGCTACATTTGCTACTAACTCAGCTTTTCATTCACTTGTCCTACATTAGTTTTGCCTTATGAATACAAAAAATTCAGATAAGCATTTAAACAAAGTCTGCGAAACAGCCAACTTTTAACAAAATGGTATGCTACTGTACATCTTTATATCAGTAAAAAAACTATTAAAGGGAACAGCTCTTCTCAAGGAGTTTCAGTTTCCTGGCCCTCTTCTTTAAATACTGTCTCAATTTAAGTTCAGAGCACACAGTGGTAATTTGGAAGCTGAAGTTCCTCATCAATCACACGCCAGCAAAGTATTTGAAACATACTTGAAGCAACAGGTCAGTCACATTCCACATGTTGGAGATGAGTTCAAATTGGAATTCTTGTATTATGACTTTGGACAAGCTGTACCCAAACTTCTGAATAAATCAATGAGAAGAATTCCAAATGTTCCAAAATGAAGCATACAATTCTCAATCTCATTTTTGTGTTCTTAACCTACCAAGCTGTGCAGCAGTGCTTCACTCATTCTCCAATGGCTCATCTTTGTTTTTAGAAAAAAAATATCCTTTTCATATAAATACAGAAATTCATTTAACATTTGATATAAAAGAATCAGATCAGCATTTCAAGGTTGTATTTCAGGACAACTGTAACAACTTAGCACACTGAAATAGCAAAGCCTGAGGAGAGAAAGCAGTAGTGTGTCCAACATTTGCCCAATGCTTTGGAAGTAATTATACCTTGTATCTGAAATAATTATGCAAATCAGCTAATATTTTGTAATACACCAACTGGCAACACAACCAAGAGGAATTAGCATAGAACTGAGTTAAGCACCTTGATCCTTTTGACCACAGCTGCACACTGTGATGTAGGTAAGGCTCTTATCTTTGACCAGCTTCATGCACTCCCCAAGCAGAAGCCCAGTCCTGTTTGGCAGGGACATGCAAAGCTCTGCTTTAGAAACATTTCAAGAACACAGATGTTGTCACACATACATCACTTAGATTCCCTGAAAATACATAAAGCCAACACCTTAGCTAGCCTTACACAGCATAATACAGACTATTGTCAGCTACCACAGGGTGTAAAACGGCAATAACACATTTGAAAGAGCACTAACAAAAGCACCACTTGGAGTGTGCTGATGAAACCCGTGTGCTTGGCCACAACTACCTTATGCCAACTCTTAATAAATCCATCAGCTTGTCATATTTGCCTGTTTGATGGATTACTCCACCAGCTGAATATTCAAATGAGAGAACACCACCCATATCCATGTACATGAGATAACAGAGCATAATACTTTCACAGATGCTTATCTCCCATACTCAATTACATGGCCCAAAGACTAGAACCCTTTTTATTCCTTATTAATACCAGCAACTTTCTGAAAGTTTTGTAAGGGAAGGAGGAAAGTCCTAAGAAGTAAACTGCTGTTACAAGTGCTTGGCAGACACAGCCATGCCTGGCTGCAGAGCCAAATGCTATGCTCAAATTCAGTCTTCCTTTGTATTGCCAAGACTTTCTTCTCTCTCTCAGCCCTCCAGTAACCACGCAGAGGACAAGCCCTTACAGGGCTGAAGATAATCATCATCATCTTGCTTGTAATAGTAATACAAAACGCTGTTCTTAAAGCAGTTATCAGCAGGACACCTCTTTAGCAGCAATAGGAGAATAACTCATGCAGTGAGGGTTAACTGTCCCTTACATAAAACTATGGAAGTGTTCACTGCCCTGAAGATCTTGCTTATGCAAACCAAAATAAATCTTAAATATAGAGAAAACTAAATGATCCTGGAACTGAAGCAAAGGAGTTTACAGGAGATTCAGATAGCAATGGACAAATGTTAAGACAGTCATTTACCCTTTTGCTGGATATATGATGGACCATTTACAACAATACCCGCTATTACTGAACCAGCAAACAGCATTTCATTAAAGAGCTCAATAGTCTGGGTGGACAAATCCATGAACCACAAGAAAATTGCCCGTAAATAAGAACAATTACAGGAACATTAAAAAGAGAAAGCAGTTAGGCTGGAGGATTGAAAACCCCCAACTAAGAATACATGGGATCCTGCCTGTGTGCTGGGCAAACATGAGCATTCTACAGGCAACGAGCAACCAAAAGTCAACTGTAAGGTCTGTAATTGTAGGGTAAATGACTGGTGTGAATTTATCACATTAGTATCTTGCACACATAGCATGAGGTAGCAGACAACAACACAAGACTGGAAGTCAACAAATGCAGAATTTTAACTGTTACCAGCATAATGTGACTTGGTTTACTTGACAGAATTATCTTACTAGCTTCCCTCGTCTGTGACCTGGGAGTGAAGTGCAAGGTCTCATTACACACTTTAAGCTACAACAGTGAGAAACTGCAATGACAATCGAAGCAGTAATTCACTCTATTTTACCCATAATTTACCCTCCTCTTTACAGATTGTACAATTAGAAGCACTAAAGAAAACATGCTGTTTATCAACCAGAAGAACTTCTCCCCTGCCTAGTTCTATCGGAGCTCATGACAGCAGCTCCTTTAATCCTTCCTTTTCCACAAACACTAAAAATCCTTTCTCTTTGCATACATGTTAGCATCAAAATAGATAACAGAGGACCTAAGTGTGTACCTCTAAAATAAGTTTTAAGGTGTTACAATGCTTCTCTATTACAATCAATTCTAAACAAGACTATTTGCTCTCCATTTAAAAAGAAATTAAACTATTACATACTGGGGCAATTCATCAAGCTTGTGAAGTGTATGGACACAGCTCTGTAACGCTTCACCTCCCACTCTGCAACATAAGGGAGTGCAAACACACTCCTGCTGGGCCACCAGAAACGTGTGGCTAAGAGCAGTACTAGCAAAGCAGTCAGGGCTCAGTTAGATGGACAAAACTGAACCAGAAGGAGTGTGGAACAAAATAGGAGTATGGCAACTGTCATATTCCTATTACTGGCAACAAATTCCTTTAATTTTTAAGTAAACATCAGTGACAACTACCTCACTCACCTTAACTAATGCAAATGAACATCTGGATAATGCTGTCCTAACTACATTCAGACCTGTCACCTTCATCCCTTTTTTCATGAGACTGTTTCTTATCCTTTGATGTGTGGAAAGGTGCTTAAAATGAGCTCTCTCACATTAAGGTCATGCATGCAGAAGATCACAAAAGCCAAGAATGGCAATGGAATTTTAAAGAAAGTGGCTGTAAAGTCTCACCACACTGTTACATAGGCAGCAATCTGATCTCAGTGAGTCCAGAGGTCTTCCAGCCTGCTTACTGCATGTCCTACATGTCTGTGACAAAAACTAGGCAGCAAAAATGTTAACATGACGTCTTACATTAAGAGAGAAGTTATCGCAGTGAGGAGTCCAGCTAACCTTGCTACCTATACACACAGAAACACTGTGTTCTGCTTTGAGCTGAACCCCCTCACACAGGTTAACAACATGCAGGAACCTTTCAGGAAAATACGAATCAGCAGTTTCTGCTTCAAGAAGAGGAAATTCAACAGAACTAAAGAGAGATGATGGCCTGGCTTTTGAACGTGGCCACTCGGCCAAGCTGATACCTTCAAGTTTCTGCCAAGTTAAAAGCTGTTTTAACAGGGTTTCTTAATATTCCTTAGAGTTTTTTTGAAAAAGCCATGGGGTTTCCTTTGTAGAACTCTCCTAGAAATCTCAGAGGGAACACAAAGCACAACATGTACTTGTCCAGTAAGACTTGAAAGTGAAGTCACCAAGTTGCGTAACACTCTAGATTTCCACAGCCAGGACTCCTGAACTCTCTCTCAGTGACTACAATACCTTTTTCCAGTTCTGTTACCACACAGTGAGGAGAAACTTGGTTAAGGCCCTTGGTTATTTGATTATCAAAGTACTGATACACGTATACCAATAAAAATACGACTTTTCTTCTATAAGCTGCTTCTATATAGTACCAGGCAGCCTGCAGATCCTTCGTGTCCTGCAGCTCACAAGCAGTAAATGCAACACTTGGCCTCAAGTTTCATCACAGATAAAGGATTGTTTCAGAGCAGGCATGGGGTAACCTGAACCCTCTGCCGTGGGTGCCTCAATATCTGGGACTGCTCTCACCAGAGCACCCAGAGACAAAGCTGCAGATCCCATGCTGCAGCAGAGCAGTGGGAGAGCGGGAGACCAGAATCCTTCCCACCTGCCAAATGTTCCTGCAGCTCACACTCCCACCAGCCAGCTCGAGTATGTGACTTGTGCCTCTGTGCTCTGTCACAGGAACTGGCCACCTCCTGCCTGGAATGCTGAGGCAACACAGTTACACTGCAGCCTTCACCTAAGCCTAGGACAAAAGAGAATCGAACAAGAAATCTCTGACACCGGCTCAGGAGTGACTCAGAACTGCCACCCGGCTCACCAACTTTGCACCAAGCACCACCCTGGCCCTGAGCCATCAGAAACCTCTGCCATTTAAACAGAGTCCACTGTCCTGGAGCAAATGAGCTGAGCACAGAGGGCTGCATTTATTTTCCAATTGTTTAGTTTACTTTCCAAATCAGTTTTGAATTACTGGGGGAAAAGAACCCATACAAGTGAACATTGAAAAAAGTGAAAAGCTGCCTTTATTCACATAATAATGTGAAACAGAATTTACTCCAGAAGAAAAAAGAATATGTAGACCTGCATCTTTTAAACTACAAACTAACCAGAAATTCAACAGAAATTCAACATAATTTCACACATTTGAAGAACTCATGAACACACTGCAGCACCCATTAAGAAACTGCAGGGTCCAAGAATTTTGACAGTTATTTTGAAATTGCAAGAATAAACCTTATGACAAGCAGATTTTACTAGGTACAGACAGGTTTTATGAATTATTTGATTTAAACTGCAACCTTATTCCCAATGCCCACTCAGACAAGGTATTCCTGTTCACTCAAAACTAATCAAGGTACTTAATATTTAAGGGAGGGAGTTGCACTGGCATTGAAAAGCAATGAAGGTAACAAAAGGCAGAACAGGACACATAACAAAAGTATTCCATCACATCCTAGAACAGTACACCCAATACTCTACCACACAGTCCTCCTCCTAAACTTCAAATAGAATAGAACTACCACTCAGTATCCAAAATAACTGTCTCATGCACAACAGGCTGCAGATCCATAGTTTGGAGCTACTAGAAAATGCTACCATAAAAATAAGAGGTGATTGTGGTGTGAAGAGAATTACAAAGCAGAATTTACCTGATGAACTTCATTGCTCAATTTCAAGCACGCTGAAGAAATACAGAGATCAAATACCTCAAAAATACTAAATACAAATTTGAATTTCTCATACGTATTTTGCAGTTGCTAACTTATTTTTTGGTTCTAAGACTTTGATGAATGTTAACAGGTTACCATTTTTACCTGGGTTTTTCCATTTAAAGTAACCCACAGCTATTTATTATCGCTTACTGAAGCTTCACACACCAAAATATCTGACAACTGTGTAAGAAAAGTCCTCCGTGTTGAAATAGCTGACCTAACCAAGCTCTCAGCCATTGAAGCACAAATAAGGATAAAAAAAATAAACCCCAGATGAGTAAATTGAAACTCTAAGATAAGTATCAGCTGAATATGGAACCAAGATGCAGAGCTCAAAACCACTATCAAAGCTATCAAAGTTTGAACTAGGAAAATTTCAAGCTATTTGCACATTTTCAAAATCCTCATATAATCATATCCCTTTTTTAAGGAAAGAAAGGCAGTTTCTTGTTAAAGTTCAGTATGCTGCTGCCACTGCATTAGCTGTTATTTATGAGGCAGATTATATCATTTAGCTTCCTCTGCACAGAATTTTGTAAGTCATGGCCTTAAGACAGAAGACATTATGACAAATCTGCACCACACACAATGGAACTATTGATCCTGACGTCTCTAAATACTATTTACTCTGCAGGCTCCACTTTCCTCCTGCCTCTCCTCCCTCCCCCTTTTTTTTTTCTAATAAACAATCTGCTTTATTTGGATAATGTTATTCCCAGAAAACTGAAGTTTATTCAAAAAACATTTTTTATTATTTGAAATGTTCACTGCTTGCACCTGTTCTGGAAATAGAATGTCTTTTCCAATTCAGATTTTGATGTACTGTTTGACTTATTAATAACTTAGATCCTCAGAAGCAAACATTTTAAAAACAGTGACAGTATTATACTGAGACAGTGATCATTAATCCTACACAAAAAAAAAAGCACAGAAGTAAAACTTAGAAAAACTTGATTTCCCTGAAAGGTCCTGGAACTCAAGTCAGGCCTATTTGGGTTGTACTCCTAAATACCTCATCTGTCACATTATTAAAACTACTTTAGTCAGGGTTGACTTTGTATACAAGAAGCTGTAAAAAGTAAACAACTTCCTCAGGACAAGACTTATTCACAGTGGTTTCTAAATGTCATCCAAATCTTGGCCTAGAAAAGTCTCAGTCTGGTACACAGCACCATGAGCAAAACTGTTGATTATCATGAATAAGCTGACATTTCTCTTCAGTTTGCCATCTTTAAGCCAATACATCACACAGGCTACTTTAAAAACTGTTTGGAGAAACAAAAATTAAAAAAAAAGTTCACAAGAGAACCTCAGTTTTGAAAGACTTTTGACTTGTAAGGCCGGGTACAAGTGTTTGTCATTAATATCATCTGGTATATACCAATCTACAGACTTCCAGCCAGTTATTCATCCTAGCATTCCACAATTCATAGAATCACAGAATGGTCTGGATTGGAAACTAACTTTAGGGATCATCTAGGCCAACCCCCTGCCATGAGCAGGGACATCTTCAACCAGATCACAGAACTGCTGGGGTTGGAAAGCAGCTCTGGAGATCATCCAGCCCAACCCCCTGCTAAAGCAGGTACACCTGGAGCAGGTTGCACAGGATCACATCCAGCCGGGTTTTGAGTTATCTCCAGAGAAGGAGACTCCACAACCTCTCTGGACAGCCTGTTCCAGTGCTCTGTCACCCTGAAAGTCAAGAAGCTTTTCCTCATATTCAGACAGAATTTCTGTGTTTCAGTTTGTGTCCACTGCCTCTTGTCCTGTCACTGGGCACCACTGAAATGACTGATGGAGAAGTGCTCCAAGTTTTGCCCTAAAGATTTATCATTTGAGGAGGCAAAACAACCTTTGCTAAGTTCTCCACCATATCAAATTTTTCTCATGCCAAAAATGAAGGTGTGGCCGACACATGTAATAATAACGTCATGCTCTCCATATCCAACACACCGATCACGATACCCAAGTCCACAGACAAGTTTTCAGTGGGAGGAGGCGCTATTCAAGGAAACAAACTTGTAAATATCTGAGCTATTTAAATGTCTAAGGGGTTGGAATGAGCATTTCCGTCCTCTACCACGCTCCACCTCTGAACGGTCCGGGGTGGCGAGTCAATGGCAACTGCAGGCAAACCTGTCCTTAGGAAGGAGGGAAACACTTCAGAGAGCATGTGGTGACTTGGGAAGCTCTCTGAATACGTGCAGGTGATTCTGTACTCCCCTCCTGTTTCGAGAGACTTGTCTGTTCCCCCCTCAGGGGCCTAAGGGCCACGCTGGCACAGCCAACCCAGCGCAGACAGATTCCAAGGGCTCGTACACCAGAACGGGCACACACAGCCCGGGACCTTGGCAGAGGAGGGGGCACCCAAAGCAGAAGAGCTGATCACCAACAGCTGGAAGGGCCCAGATGCGCCCGAGAGGGACGGGAAAGCAGCCAGCCATAATGGACAGGCCACAGACTACCTGAAAAGCAACCCCCTGCCTGCCTGCAGCCCCGGAGGGGCCACAAAGCCACGCCGGGAGGACGCTCAGGGACCACCCCGGGCAGTCACCGGGGGACAGGGACCGGAGGCAGGGAGGGACAACGGGGCCGGGGTCAGCCGGGCACAGAGGGGGTGTGAGGCCGCCACCTCAGCAGGGGAGGGGCCG
>VZTD01001753.1:2009292-2172605 GCA_013397725.1 Rhagologus leucostigma
TGCGCGCGGGGCCTGCCGGGAGCGGGCCTGAGGGGCGGGAGGCGGGACGGGACGGGATGAAACTGAAAGGAGAGGCATGGCGCTCTGCCGGCTGTGTCCTGAGCGCTTCATGGGCGATCGCACACGGCGGGGGCACCGAGGGCTTGTGCCCGTCTGGGGGGCAGGTACAGCCCGGCTCAAATCCGCCCTCGCACCTGTGCAGCATCCCTCACACCTGTGCAGCATCCAGCCTTGACCCACAGCCCGGCGAGGCACAGGAGGGAAAAAGGCTGTGAAATAGGTGGTTGAAGTCAAAACACTGCCGTAAAACTCATGTCGGACCGGAAGGTGGTTTTATCCTCTGCTTTTAGCGCAAGGAACTCGTTTTAAGAGCAGCGTTCTGTCCTTATGGCCGTCCATCTGCTGATGGCGGTGTACGGTGTGGAGTGAATTGCCGCTGGAACTTCCAGATCCCCAAGACCCAGATTTCGGAAGGAAATGGCTCACTGGAAAGCAGATGGAAGGATGCAGCATGTGGGCTGCCCCATCGTCCACCGAGGCACTGCACAGGCAGGAACCTTGTCTGCGCTTCTTGAGAAAGACCGAGTTGATTGACAAAACCCAGGGAACAATCACCTACATTAAAGCTGCCTCAGGAGAATATTGACTCTTTTAACACTCTTACCAACAGGCGAGACCATCTTCAAATATTGTCCACACAGGTATTGAGCAGGAGTCACAGTTACAATGAAAACAGTGAAGTCATCAAAGTGATTTTATCATCAGGATTGTCAGACAGCTTCATTACATACATTTATTTTCTTACAAATTGTATTTAATGTGAGTTTTAAATGACCCAGTTTCATTCCTGATGTATGTTTCTTGTTTATGTCGTAAATAAATATATTTTGCCAAAAGACAATATACGTCTGCAAACTTTTATCCAAAGACAAATGCAAAATATTTTCATTTTAGTTATTCCATCAGAGCCAACAAAAAAAGTCATGAGAAAGACCAGTTGCAATGGCACTTGCTGCTCAAATAAGTCACTTCTTTTAAAAGTTAGTTGTTCTCTGAACTTGTCAGGAAAGCTAAACAGCTGAACACCTGGCCATTTTCTGACATCCCATTGTATCGTTTCACACAGATACTTTCATGGATTCTGTCTCCTGAACCTCTCCATGAGATCTATTTGAATACAAGAACTTCCTGAACAGATTGTCAAATGCAGCGTCCTCTTCCTAACAGCAGTGTCAGATGTGCATGAATGTAAGAACTGGTGGATGTGGATGGATCAGTCTCAGATACATCTTGCAAATATTCAGTTTTCTGTGGCTTAGGGACTCAGCTCTGGAGTATTCATGCGAAAACTTTCCCTTTAGGAGTGCTGGATGGACCTTTGTTTTATGAATGTAGCTGATTGCTTTTTGAGCCTTTTTAGATGAACTTACACTACACGTCCTGGCGATGAATTCAGTGTTCTGTCACATGACAAAATGGTTCCTTTTGTATGTTTTAAATTGTCTGCTTCATAGCATTACCAGTTCAAGTAGTATGAGAATTAGTAGGTAACAATTCCCTAGTGCTCCTTTCCTTGTCAGTTGCAAATTTAGAAATCTGTAGATTTCTTACTGCACTGTTTATTACTGCCTAAGACTTGCAATATCCTTTCTGCAATATACTTTATACTTACAAAATAATTTCTGCAGAGGGCACTGACCAGCCTAGCGATGGTTTATGGCTTTTTTCTCAGTTCCTAAGAGTTCTTAACAGAGTTTTCATTTTTGAATGCTACTGAACCCTGAGATGATATTTTAATCTGCAGCACAATACCTGTGGTGACTGTGGTTGGTGCGTAACTGAACTCAGCACCAGTTTTGCTGCCCCACAAATGTGAGGCACATGGCCATTGTGGACTGGGAGGAGGGAGATCCTTAATTTTGTATTGTAACACCTGGCAAAGCAAGCTGGGAGAGGGCTCTTGCTATTTAATATCAGCCTTTTGTTTTTTTCTGTGAGTACCCTGACATTTGTCTTCAGGAGCAGATGATTATAACCTGTGTTTAATGAAGAAATAACTTAAAGTATAATAATTGGAGCTTGCAGAAACACACCTCTTCTGATTGGCTGGAAATGTTGTTATTTTTAAGTGTGGCTTCAGCCCATATTGGATCAGGATCAAATTTCTAAATACATTTCTGATGAGCTGCAAATTCCCCAGATTCTGCTGTGGTGCAGTGAAATTGATGTTCTTGTTAGAGCTGGTTGCCTTGAGCAGCTGCAGAGTTCTGAGTGCTGGGACAGAGCTGCCAGCTCGTGGGGGGCTGCCAGAGGCAGATTCCAGGGTCCAGACTCAGCCACACCTCAACGTGCACATATCCCCAAAATCAAATGCACCCATTCCTCGCTATTTTCCCATCAGGGATAACTTTTGAACTGAAACAGTTAAGGGTCAATAAGCCATCAGGATTTGGCCGATTTGTTTGTTTTATAGAAACTGTTCTCTCCACATGAAAAAAATTTACGACCCATTGTAATCGCACACTCCAGAAGAAAAGAGAATTGTAAAGAGTATTTGAGGTGCAGGCGTAGGAGAACAACAAAATATGCAGAAGAAAGAAAGGCTGAAGCAGGGATTTAAAAGATGAAGGTGAGTATCTTCTAAGGATTGCTTGCTATGTCTGGATGCAGTAATGGGGCAAGGAGAGATGACTGGCATTTATTGTCAATTTTAAGGTATAGTAAAAAGCAGGTCTTTATGTGACATTGAATGCAGCATGACTGACAGTAATTTTGCCATCCCCATTCTGTCAGCTGCTGATAAAGTGCATGAGCATATGTATAATTTCTGAATGATGTGAAGACACTTTCTGGTTCATAAGTAATTCCTTTAAAAAAAAGATCTGATCGGTGAAGGGAGAGGGTAATGCAGTTTCAAAGCAATGCAATATTCAGCATAACAGGTAGTAGTTGTAACATATATCATGTAGAGGAACTGTACTTTATTATAATTTGAGCCATCAATTACAGGAGAAGCAGTTAGAGAAATTGAACTAATTTGAGCACTGCAATAGAGTTTGCACCTGGCTATTCCAGAAGTTAATATGGGCCATTTGGTGCACAAAAAGTCTTGCACATTCCAAATGCCTGGAGAGCAATATTGTTGTTAATATCAACCATATTAATGCACAGTAGAGACATGTCCAAGTCAGTGATTAATTTACAATTAAAATGCAAGGGGGAAGAGAGGAATGTCAAGGAAAATCACATTGTGGCAGGGAAGGGAGGCGATAGCACAGGCTGAGAAAAGCTTTTCATTTAAAGCAGTATTTGTTTCCATGATTTCATAAAGCTCCACTTTTTACCCACTTACACAGCTGAAATCTGAATTTCATAAAGTTTGTTTGTTCTAAGAATTAGTCAGTAGGGCAGAAGCAACACTGGAATAATGTTCCCTGTCTGTAGGCTGGTTACCATCCAGGCTTTTCTAAAAAATTGCAGCTTCTCTGAGTCCAAATGTGTCTTTCTGTAACGCATCCCATCCACACGAACATCATATTCCAACCAGAGGGTCCCTAGGTGGGCTGTTTCAGAACCTGTCTTCCTGCTCTGCCACAGAATGGTTTTTCCTCTGGCAAAATCCTCCAGTCCCTTTCAAGGACGTAGAACTGCTTGTGAAGCTTCTACCACCCCGCACCTGAGCCCATATCTCACACTCATTTCAGAAGAGAATCTTGAGGGGCAGGCAGTAACAAGGAATATTGGCCGGGAATATCCCCTGTGGAAGATGCGGGGGAAGTGAAAAGAAGACTGTGAGTGTTGTTCCAATGTTATCCCTCCTCGCACTGCCCTGCTGAGATGATCCACCCATTTACTAACAGCCTTTGCATGGCCAGGACCTGTCTGACTCACTATAAAGGAACGTAGGTAGCAAACTTCAAAGTTTTTTAAAAAGTGAAGAAGATTCTATTTTAAGCTTTAGAGCCAGGACTACAACTGCCCGTGTTATGCTTGTGGAAGACTGGGAGTGCCGGGCAGAGGTGATGATTTATCTCAGGAGCTAGGAGAGCAACCCTGCCCTTCAGACAGCTTCTTCTGCCAGCAGAACATGGGCAGAAGTCCCTGCAGGGAGGCTGTGCTGAATGTTAACATCAGGCTGCATCCAGCCCAGTGCTGCTTTTTTTTCTAGCCTGAAGAAATGAAGGTTAATTCCACATTGTGGATTTTCACTCTGTCTCCTCACGATCTTTAGAAACGGCTGAACCAGTTCGCTTAGATGATGCAGAGGTGGTTTGCTCTCAAAGTGAATTACAAATTTATGCAGAATTCTTACAAGTTGCCTCAAAATAAATGACTGAATAGGAGAGACCTTATTGTTACTGCTCCTGAAAAGATGTTCTTAGCCTTTAATGAAAAGCATTTAAGGTCAAAGTTCTCAGGGTTCTCCATTGTCCAGTAAGCAGTAAATTCTGGCTTTTCCTGTGCCTGGGGCATTCACAGTGTTGCTTTTTTGTTGTGGATTCCCTGATGTCTAGAAAGGGGTGAATTCCTGCTGCCAAAATATTACCATTTAATTATCAAACCAATCAACTGTGAGACAAATGTCCCCAGGGAAGCAATCTTCATTAGTTCCAATTTTTTCAGAGCTACTTGGGGTTTTTTGGTTTCTCATTTTCTCCCACATTAGTAACTGGCAGTGTGTGCATGTCTCCAAATTAGGATGGAAACGTGGGGTTTGGGGATTGCCAATTAATGGATAATATTAGATATTCTGAGCTTTCCTTCAGGCTGATGATGTGATCCGATCTGACACTGTTCTTGGGGAGGCTTTGGAGATACAGTTTTTAAAATGTTACCACTGTTAGAAGTTTAAAATACAGGGAAACCCTGTGTGAATTATGTCCTGATGTCACAGCTATCTCTGTCGTGCCCTTAGACACCTCCTTTAAGTGGATACCGTACTTTCCATGGGAAATTTAGGAGTTTGTATTTGAGAACTGATCCTCAGTAGAATTCTCTCATATGAGCTACACATGATCTTTATTCTTCTCCCAGAAGCTCATGTCCAGATTCCTCAGTCTTTTGTTACAGCTCCAGTATATTCTAAGACTCTAGAGCCTGGATTGTTGCTGATTGCTGTTATGCAGCTGTTCCAGTAAGTTCTTTTGTCCACTGACAACAATTCACCTCTCTGGCATTTAAACTATATGTGAGGAGGAGAAAAGGACAGGTCACTGTCTGCTTTTTGTAACAGTCAGCCGCTGACAGATTTGTCTTGGTTAGCAGTCTGGGTTTCAGGTTCCAAAATGCCTGTGACAGTGGCCAGAGTTAGAAAACTGGTAGCAGAACAGGGCTGAACCAGAAGCACATGCCAGACTAGTGAGGTCAGAATTCTTGGGGATGGTTGCAGCCTGTACGTGTTCCCATTTATTACATTGTCAGTTTGACTGTGGTCCAAGTCACTCAGCTTTGTGCCAGACCCCTGAGCCAGAAAGGTCTTGTTTGCCTGATTTCCTAAGGATACAAATCTTATGAGATCTCCCTGTCTCTGTATTTGTGTCTTTCAGTCCCCTTGTAATTACTGTTGGGCCAATTTCAATCAGATGAGATACAGGGGTGACCAGCTTAAGGATTTGAAGTCGTGTTTTGTGAAAATGCACAGCTGTGTGGAGAGAGATACCACAGGAATGCTCTGTAAGGATGCAGTAGGAGTGGAAAGGCTGCAGTAGGAGTTCAGTTGGATACTAAGGATCCCCTTGGAGAGCGTTCTCACGAGCGTTCCTGAGGGAGTTTGTCTTACACACGCGAGAATCCAACCACAGGACACAAACAGGAAAACAGGTTTCCTTTACTGCTCTCTGAAGACCTCATTTCACTTTGGCTATTCTCATATAGATTAACTGGGGCCATAAATGCCTTACATAACCCATCAGATAAAGCCCTACTATGGCTTTCCATCAGCTGTGAACACCAGAGGACAGAGTTGTAATCTTCCTTTGTGATGCATCTAAATAGCCCGAAAACAGCTGAAAGAAATGGCAAATCAAAGTCATCTTCAAGCTGTGGTCCAGGGCAGCTGCTCTTTGGTAAGCCAGTGAAACATGGTTGAAGAAATCACTGCTGCTTTTTCTCTTAAAGATCATAGTACATGTTTTCATGGATGCAATTAAAAACAAACCCAGGGAGATCTGAAAGCAGTGCTTGAGAAGACAAAAATTAGTCTCATTTTCTTTTTGGCTGGAAATTAGAACTGCCATGGTAACACTTCACAGGATGGTCTTCAAGTTCCCTTTTTCAGAATATTTAGTTGGACTTGGATCGAAACTCAGTAGATGGAGACATTTTCACAGACTGGCAGGCTGGGACTCTCCAGGCTGGAATTATCCGGCCAGTTTTAGTCAGAGGAACTGGCTTTCTATCTCAAAGTGGGAGACAATGCCTTAAAATGCTGCTTTTTTTTTTCCACCCACCACAGTTTTTAATTAGGTCATGTTTCAAAGAAAAGAATGGAAAAAAGTGCTGCTGATTTTTCTACATTCAAATAATAATCAAGAAAGTGCTGTTTAATGAGTTTCTTTTCTCTCTATCAGTTCCCATGATAATTTATATGCATCAACAAGGAAACAGTGCAAATGCAAGTCTTGTCATGAAGGGTTCCCACCTGTGTAACTTCTGTTAGGGAGAAGAAATGGCGTTTCAGCAACTTTGACTTCCATGCTTCCCTCATTCCTTCTTCTCTATTTCCATTGCTTGCATGGAATGTGGTTGTTTTTGTTCATATCATTTAACACAAATAAGGCTTTAAAAGCTGCTGTTGACTGTTAGTATTTTACAAAAGCAGACTGCAAACACCATCACCATCATAAAAGCTACTGAGGTTTTAATGAAATAAAAGGAAAGTTGAAAGAGCAAACTCAGTTTCAAAGGTGAAACTGATGAGGTTTATTGTCAAGTTGGGAGAAATTTCAGATGGAAAAAATATCATAAATTAACAGCATGTATTTCTTGTCTAAATGAACCAGATCTGTTCCACTGGGATTCAAGCGGACATTTTTGCAGCACTGAGTAACCTTATTCAGTCTTCTACTATAGCTGCTTTCTTAGGATTAGTTGGCCACCATCAGGTGAAAGACAGTGAATTGAACATGTTGATCATCTCCCGGTCCAAAGTTCTTCTGTGAAGTTCTTGACAATTCTTTCAGCTTCATTCAGATGTACTGTGTCTGGACCTGCAATTCTTAGATCCCATCAAAGCAAGAGAGAGCCACCATCTACTCTTTCTCTGATGCTGAGGATCGCTTTGGGAACAAGGTGATGCTCATTTCCAGCTGCCTGTCTCCTCCTTCTGGAATAATTGCCAGACAGATCTGAAATTTTGCCTTGCACGTGGTACCACCCAGTAAAACAAACGTTGCACAAGACCATAATACAGTGGCTGGGTTAATTTTATGATAGTTCTGCTTTCTTGATTTACAATATTTTCAATTCCTCTGGTTCCCATTGGTGTGACTTTTATTTACTGTCTCCCCCCGTGTCATGAACTTGATGCATACCTTTGGATGGAGGCTGAGGGCTGAGTTGAGAGAGGAGATATTGGCAGCCCTTAAGCTTTGAGGTGCTTGTTGATTAGAGTTCATCAATTTGGGGACTCCTTGCTGTTTTGGAAGACAGGAAGAGAAAAAAGAGACCATAAGTGCTGCTGGACTGAATAAAAGGTTCTGTTATTGGGAAAAGGCAAAAAAAACCAACCTACTGCAGAAACAAAGAGGTAAGAGCTCTAGAGAGGCAGGAGTTGTCAAAAAGCCTTGCCCATCAAACAGACTTCAGAGAACCATAGCAGACGGATTTTCAGTACCAGTCAAATGTAAGAGTGTAGGAAGTTGACATGCTGTCCCTTGGAGAGCCGAGGTATTGACAAAAGACATGCAAACTCGAAAAATGTACATTTGTGGAAAAATCCATCCTGACAAGTGACTGCACTTAAGTCGCCAAATGGACTTCACCCCTGGGATGAAACTCAATTATTGTTGCACATCCAATGAATCCATCCATGGAGAAAGCACATGGCCAATAAAAGGGAACCGTTCAGTAATCAGATCTTTCAAAAACTATTTAGCTCTTTGCCACTGAGTCCCTGGTCTAAGTGACGTGTGCTTCCCTGCGAACCTGCTTGGCTCCTCGACTGGCTGGTGAGGAGTGCTGAGCCACTGGGAGCTCTTCTGCAGCACAAACACATCCTGCACAAGCCACTCAAAATAATTTCTCGAATCCTTCCGAGTTGTCCGACATCAAAGCTTTTTCAATTGCAGCTTGTATTTAGTGCATATGAAAGATGCTTTTGTGTTTGGAGATGTTTTTACAATACTGTGAATAGAAGCTATTTATTGCCTAAAGGATTGTGTTAAATGGTTTAGCCCAGTCAAGGATCCATTAAGTAAGGAGCTTGCAAGCTGCGAGTCATTAAGACAGTCTTCCATTCTGAGTGAGGAAGTGTCTCGTGTGCATCTGCTGCTCAGAGTTTATCTTTCCATACCAATATTTACTACGTGCCATCTCTCTTCTTCTGAGATTACATTATACTTTGCACAATCTGTGTACTTTTTATTTGTCATCTTCTTGATTTCAGCAGGTCCACAGTTATTATCGTGCGTAAATCCCTCTTAGTAGAGAGTCTGTTTTGGGTAATTTTTATTTTCTGATTCACAAATGAAAGCCAGCCTCACTATTGGCCTCAAAGCCATTTGTTTTAGGATGCACCTGCACACATATTTGTTTCATGACAAAAACATCTTTGTGAAACTGAAACACTGCAACTGTTGTTTGGGAAAACAGGCAACAGTGGCTGACAACAGAGGCTTTTAAGAACATGTATATTATGTGCAAGTATTTCATAAGTTTACTTAGTTGCCATGGCCAGATTTGAAATCTTTGCCCCTTTTACCAGCCATCTAGTTCACTGCTGTGTCTGTCTGTTCTCATAGATCTGTCATGGTGCTTGTTAGAAGTTGTCGTTCTCTAGAAAGGCTCTGCAATCCAGTTTTTCATGACAGTTCAGAACGCAGTTTCCCTCAGATATGTGAAATTCCAGTACCAACACTGTGTACCCACATATACGTGACGGGAACACAGACATCTGCCCTTCCAGCTGTCAATAAGAGGTAAAATGTCCTGGTGACTAAGCTGCACAGTTTTTTGTCTTTATTTCTTCTTCACTCCCGTTGTTTCAACCATTTCATAATCTGTCTGCTTTTCTCTTTCTCTTTCTCTTTACAAGCTGGCAATTTGGTCTTGGAACATTCTCTGGGCTGCCAAGCAACAAGGTTCTCCTTATTCATATTTTCAGGGAAAAAGGTAGCACATCTGTTTCCACTGTCACCCTGATGTAAGTTTGAGCCCACTCTCAAGAGTTATCAGGCATTATTATGTCAAGCACAGCCATGAAGGAGCATCAACCATCAAGTCTTACATCATCCCTGCCTCAGAGAAAACTGTTTAGCACAATTTTATTCATATGCTGTGAATGGATATGAACAGGGTACTGGGTTTAACTCTTGTTCCAGCCAAAGACTGTTTAGCATTTCTAGCAATGACATTAGCAGTTTTATCTCAACAAGCAAAAAAATCCACATTCTTTGAAGAATCTCCTTGGGGAACTGAAAAAAACTGCCTTCAAACCCAGTAACACATTTTCATAAGAACACCCCATATTTGCTTCATATTTATGACAAATCTTCATCACACTCGAAGCCTATCCAGCAAGGTTTTTTCTCTATCTAACATTCTTTTCAGCATTTGTCTTCACTGATACAGTGACTCAGCACAACATGAGCATGGTGTGCAAGTCTACCATGAAGCAAATATTTCTCATTGTTTGCAGAATCCCTAGAATTCAGCAGAGAAATAGACTGGTATTTGAGCCAAGAAACATCTGAATGTCATGTAAAGTTCAGTTAATTATTTTCTAAATAGTCACCAGCACTGCTCTAGCTTAGGGTAGAGTTCAACTGGTATTGTTGTGATCACACTGGAGCCTTTCAGAGGCGGGGAATGTTTGCTTTCATTTTGGCCTGCCTGGTTCCACATTGTGACAGAGCCATTCCAGTAAAGGATGCATTCGCAAAAACATAGAAAAAACATGGCCGTGGTCTTTTAAAAATTGCACCATTGTGCTTCTGGGGAATTGGCTTAGTCTGATAAGCACCCTGCACATATTCCGTGTGCCCCTCAGCCAGGAGCACACAAACCAGCTGTGGCCACAGCAGAATTCAAGTGAGCTGTGCTGTCATTGTAATCTGTATCTGTGTTTATGGCACCACAGAATAAAGAGGAAGCATTTTTGAGTGTTTAGGTTCAGCTCTACAAGGCTTGAGCTTTCTGGCTCTGCTCTGGGCTCCCTGACCTGTTCTGGTAGTGCTGAAGGGATTGGGAGCTGATGATAAAAGAGTTGCTCTAGCAGAAATGAGTCAACACTAGTGAGCAGCCTCTGAACACATCTCAGCAGGAGTCCTCTAACGTCAGAGGTTCCAAAGGTAGCAAAAAATCACCTGATTTGCCGTTCATACTCCAAATCTTGACTTCTACAAGATAAGTTAGAAGATCTGACTTTGTTCTGTTACCAAAACCCTGGAAAACACCATAAGGAGCATGGGAACACACCCTTGCTCAGGTTTACAAAGGTATTTAAACATACAAAGATGCAGACAGACACCTAATAGGATTTATAAAAGTGCCTAAGGGAGTTTGGGACCTAATTCCCATTGGCTGTCAATGGGAATTAGATGTATAATCTACTTAGGCAATTTGAAAATCCCACTGGCTGCATCTTTTCATGGCTAAGTACCATTACAAGCCTTAGCCTTAATGAATAGAATTATTATTATACTTGGTTTCGTTTCCTTAAACTCTGATCTTGGTACGAAGGCTCAGTGAAAAACTGCTTGAACCCAAGCATAGATGTGTGCCATGGATATGAAGTGTCAGGAAGGGATAACTGAGCTGCTGAAACCATCTTCATATCACCACTGCATCTGCAACCAGCCCAGAGAGCTCCCAAGGGGTTGTGTGTTGGTCAGCTTGGCTTTAATGTGTGTCACGTAAAAAATGCAAGTGACTTGGTGAAGGAAAATTCTGCTCACTCACAGCAAAGTCATAAAGAAAACAAAATTATAAGTGCCCAGAGGCTGTGACTAGCCAGTTGAAAGGGTTTCATTTTTCCTGCAAGGAACAGCATTGGAATCTTCTCACCACTCCATGGACTGAATTAAGTCCCATCTGGTGCTGGAGAGAATTTATAGCTTTGGGCAGTACAAGGACTCTTTGGTTACCCTCTTTTGCTCAGGCAACCCAGACACAGGCTGCAGTGCAGAGTTTAACCAAACAACACTCTATTCCTTTCCCTTTTTCTTGTCAGGCTTGAACTCAAACAATAACCAGAATTTCCCTATCCATACAATTTTGCAAAAGCTGTGAAAAGCTTGATTTCCCTGGATTTCTACATGATGTACTTTTCATTAAACCCAACTTGAACTTCTTGTAATTGTTTATCCTCTTAACTTTACATGCTTAGAGTTGTGTTGTGCAAGTCAGTCAGCATGCAAAAGAGTCAGAATGACATACTGAGATAGGAAAAAGTTGGGATGGCTTTCTACACTGTCTGAAGCTGCAAAAAGTTACTAATTACCTACAGGGCTTCGATAAATGTGTATGAACAAAACAAGGTCATTGAAATGCTCTTTGAGCTTGGTGGAATTTGAAAATAGTGTTTGCGTTCAATAAAATAATTTGACACTGAAAATTTTAACAACCAAAACTCTTTTAAAAATGTCACATGTATTGCTGGGTGAGACCCTTGCTGGGTGTCACAGATGACACCAAGCTGTACAGGGGTGTTGATGTGCTGGAGGGCAGGAAGGCTCTGCAGAGAGATCTGGACAGGCTGGATCGATGGGCTGAGGCCAGCGGTGTGAGGTTCAACAAGGCCAAATAGCTGGGTCCTGCACTTTGGCCACAACAAGCTCCTGAAGTGCTCCAGGCTTGGGGCAGAGAGGCTGGGAAGTGTCCCAGTGGAAGACCTGGGGGTACTGGTGAACAGCAGCTGAACATGAGTCAGGTGTGCCCAGGTGGGCAAGAAGGCCAATGGCACCTGGTCTGTATCAAAAATAGTGTGGCCAGCAGTACGAGGGAAGGGATTGTCCCTCTGTACTGGGCACACCTCCAGGCGTGAGGCCACACTCGAATCTTGTGCTCAGTTCTGGGCCCCTCAATTCAGGAAGGACATTGCGGTGCTGGAGCGTGTCCAGAGAAGGGCAGTGGAGCTGGGGAAGGATCTGGAGAAAAAGACTGATGAGGAGAGGCTGAGGGAGCTGCTGGGGCTCAGCCTGGAGAAAAGGAGGCTGAGGGGAGACCTTGTCTCTCTCTACAACTCCCTGACAGGAGGGTGTAGCAAGGTGGGGGTTGGCCACTTCTAGAAAACTAGTGACAGGACAAGGGGAAATCGCCTCAAGCTGTGCCAGGGGAGGTTCGGGTTGGACACCAAGAAGAATTTCTTCATGGGAAGGGTTGTCAAGCATTGGAACAGACTGTCCAGAAAAGTAGTGGAGCCACCATCCCTTGAAGTGTTGAAGGAATGCCTGGACGTGGCCCTCACTGCCCTGGTCTGGTTGACAAGGTGGGGATTGGTCACAGGTTGGACTCGATGATCTTGGGGATCTTTTCAACCTTAATGATTCTGTGATTCTTAGCAGAATTTCTTGATCTCCCGGCAAGAACTCTTACTGTTCTGGCACATCTGCACATGCAGAGAGCTGAGCAGTCAGTTTGGTGCAGGATGGTCTCACTTGAGGTTCAGTTTGGTTTTTTGAATCAGACAGAAAAGGTTACACACTGAAGGTGGCTGTAATGCCCACTGACAGAGCTCAAGACAAGGGAAGAATGTCCTGTGAAAATGGGTCAGTGCCCAGGTGCAGTCAGCACTGGGATCCGGGAGTGAACTGGCACCAGGAACCCACGCAAGCCTTGGCTGTACCCAGCTGAATTCAGTTTTACTGCAGACAGCAACAGCCTGCTGAAATCTTGCCACAGCTAGAATTTCTTCCCAGCACACCCATTGCTGAGCAACAATGCGTGTCCTTTTCCAGAGAATGGGATCAGCCCAGACTGGCTCTTGAGAAACACACCAGCTGCACTTGAGAGAGCGCTGGGATGAATGTTCGAGGAGCTGTGCAGCCCAGCAGAACACTGGGTTTCCATAGCTCAGGGCACTTAGGCAGTGTAATCCCCCATGTGAAAGAGACACCCTCTGCCAGAGGCACTGGCATTGAGGTGCACGGGGGATACACCATTACAGGGAGGAGAGGGGGTTTTTATGTTGAGAAACCAATTGATCAGGAATGAGGACAGTGAGCTTCATTTTTTTTTTCCTTTTTCTTTTTGTTTTTTTTTTTTCTGGTAAGTCGATTTGATGCTAATGAACTGGAGGGGCATTAGGACTAACTGCGTCCTGGCACAGACTACACAGACATTGTGCAAGATTCCTTTCAGCTCAGCTTTGCTGACATGTTTGGTTCTGACCTCAAATATCTCAAGTTTTCCCAGTTCTGAGTCCCCCTGCAAGTGAAAAGGCCTCTGTCAGTGAACTTGTGCCAAATTACCTGGGGAGCTGGGGCAGACTGGAAAGACTGGGTTGTTCTGCCTGTGATCTCAGGCAGGGGGTTGAGCTGCTCTGTAGCGCTGGGAGGCCAATCTGCAGAAGAGGGAAGAGGCATCAGGTGGGATGTGGAGGGTTAGTTCCAGTGGGATGGGTGAGCACACTGGCAGCCAGCAGGCAAATGGCTCAGTTCCTTATTTCCAGTGGAAAATATTTCAATTACAGTTTTTCTTTTTCATTTCATCATCATTTTTCTTAGATCCTTTTTCATTTTCTGAATAAAAGGAAATCATCCTTGGCATAATAATGGGTGAACATTGTCATGAAAAAGCCAGTTCCCACTAAATGCCCCCTGCTCCTGAGTAGACATTTTCCAGCAAAAGCCTCTGAAATTTCAGCTGTCCCTGTATGTGCTCCAGATGAGTTTTACTTGGGGTGGTTCCTGTGCCTTCCAGTCTCTGCATGTTCTGTTTTCAGTGTTAGTCTGATTCAGCATCCCTTGACAAGAACAGACATCATCCTGGTGGCTCCATCAACACTGAGCTGTATTCACATCACAGAGGAGATACAGGTCCTAGTTTCACCTCCTCTCTTCCTCTCCTGATAATGATCGCAGCAATGATTTTCACTCTACCTGACTTGCCTGTCTTGACTGGCAAACCAGGGAACTAATTCTTCTGCCTCACAAGAGGTTTATAACCATCCCTCTGAATATACCTCTTAAGTGCCACACTTGGGATATTTCCTAAAATATTTTATTATTTTAAAATTCATTCCTTTAATTGGTGAGAGAAAGTGAGCTAACAGTTGGGGAAACCTGTGTGTACAATTTTATTTCCCTGTGTTTTCTCAGTTCTGAGGATTTTTCATCATTTTATTTGGAAAATATCCTTGAAAAAGTGCTTATTTGCCCACCGAGTCCCAGGGAAGGATCTGTGTCTTTGTGAGGATGTGGGCATGCGTGTGAAGAGAGTAGGATATCCATGCAACATCTCTCTTCCTTGGCTCTGCAGTTTGAACTGCACATTGACCAACAACTGAAACATTTGTTACTGTATTTGGGGAAAAATCTGGCATTCCATTGACACAATAATTACTTTATAAACTTGCTTACCTGTAGCTGTAGAGAGTAGTCTTAAATCCACTGCTGGAGAGATTGAGTGGGAGTTTGATAACATTGAGAATCCTGCATTGTCTTTGATCTCTGTGTGGCCGTCTGTAATCATCAGTTTTACTCACTATTTCTTGATCATGTTTGCTCTCTTAAAGCACTGCAATGATTTTAATGCTTTTTATTCAGACTGATCTGAGAGAAAAATTCGTCTGTTTGGAGAAGGGAGCACAGAGAAGCTTTACAAGGCCTGATGCTCAGTAGTTTTTAACTGCTGGAGCTCTTCCCAGCAGCTGAAGGGCTGTGTGACATAGAGGAGACTTCACTCAACTTAAGCTCAAGGGGCCTGGGATTCATCTGGAAGTCTATTTTTGACTAGCTGGATTTAGCCGGTCAAAATTGACACAGCTGTGAACAAATGCAGCTGTGCTGGTAGAAGATGTTGCTGTTCCCAGGAGATCATCATCATCTACCTTGCCAGGGGTTACTGCCCCAGCCCTTCTGCCAGTGAAACACCCCATGGGTGATCCTGAATTCAGGCAGTACCAGGTGGATGGGTGGATGAACTGACCCGAATGATTCTGCAGGAAGCAAACTATAGCACCCTCACGTGAGCCTGGTCTATCAGCATGGTTAGAGGGAAAGGTGCTGTAGTCTGGTGGGCAGGTCGATGTCACATAGCTAGGGACAAGGTCTCACAGTGGCACAACTACAGAGAGAAGAGGAAATCTCTCCCTGGTTTAAGTCATAACAAACCTTCCTCACTCCTTGCCCTGTGTCACAGAACAGAGCTTGTGGAAGTGTCTCTCAGTCTGTGCACACAAAGTGTTTAGTGCTCATCCCACCCAGCAGAGTGCAATGGAAGTACAAACCCTAGAGATAGGAAAAATTTGTATCTTTTGACAATAAGTGGCAGAGTCTGACCAAAGGTCAGAGAGAGACATGGAAACCAGCCAGAATGAGAATTGATTATTTTTAGTAGGCAGTTCCATTTTCAAATGTTGCTCTGTCTGGGTTGTTGTAGCCTTGGAGCTACTCCTCCTAAACACAAACAGTGAAGGTTGCTCTTGAAGAATGAGGGTGGAAAGGGATTAATCACTGCTCCCAGCAAACATAACATGAGGAAGAGAGGAAGGATTTGTCAGGCTTTAAAGTACCCCAAAATTGGCAGCAGTAACAAAAAAAACTTTAAACTGATGGGCAAATATGGAAAGCAAACATATTTGCTCTGCTGAGCAGGGACAAACAGTATCTAGATAATCTAAGAGAAAGATTTCACTTTTGCCTAATCCTCATGGCATTTCCAGCCCAAAGATTTCTGGGAATCTGGTGGAGTCCAAATCGCATGACATTTCTAGCCAGCTTTGCTGACCAAGGACTTTAGGATCAGCCCTGAACTTTGGACGATTAGTCAAAATGAAATGCTCTGGGCTTAGCTATTAACAGGGTGTCTGTCTGGAGCTCTGTGCTGTGAGTGGAGCACCAATCATCTCCATGAAAACCCAGGAAGCCTGACTAATGCCCTTGTCTGTAGCAGACTCAACCTAGACCGTCAGACCTGGGGCCGAGATGTTTATTCTGTGCTTTACCCATTTTTAGTGTCAGTCGGGTTAGTGAAAGAAGCTGCCAAGTATATGGTACCCTGAAACAGTGCTACTACAGAAGTATCTGCTGTCATCTGCTCTTCACACTGGGATTTACCAACCACTGCCTCCTCTTTTCCTGCTCCACACCTTCAACATTGCTCCTTCCTCCCTTCTTCCCTCATTCCCAGCCCTGCGGAGTGAAGGCTGTGGCTTCGTTTTGTCTTCTTCCAGATTTGAAATTGCAGCTCCTGCCTCCAGTTCCAGGGCCACCACTGGGGCTGGGCATGGTCTGGGCCGTTGCTATCCAGAGCTGCTCCACTGTTCCTGTGTTAGGCTTTCCAGCACCACGGGCTCTCTCACACAGCACAGAGCCCCTGCTCAGACCTGCAGGAGCTGGCTCATGCCTGGCAGGACTTGGTCTCCGTGGTGGGCAGAAGCAGCAGCAGCACTGGAGCCCGACCGTCCTTGGAAGTGCTGTAGCCAACAGCTGCATTTTAGGAAATGCCTGTGGCTCAGGTGATGTGCAGTAACCTTCCTCTGGAGTGCACTGTGCTCGTCTGGGCACCTGCCGCAGATCCACAGAAGGGATCTCGGTGGGAGTTGCCAGAGTGAGTTGGATTCAGGCTCGCAGCCTTCAGCAGGCTGCAGAGTACTTGGCATGGGGTCAAGGCTCTCACAACAGCTGTGCCCCTTTGCTAATGGCTTGACAAATATGAGCGTTTTTGCATTTGTCACAAAATCCCCAGGCCTGTCGCTTTCAAGTTTCTCAAGGCTTTAATTCCGTGCCAGTATATTGGGCTGGGGGGAGAGAGGGAGAGGCAATGCTCCACAGATGTCCAAGGCTGGAATATCCTGGGAAGCATTAATCCTCTGAAGACAAATATTCCGTGAAGAGAGAGATTTTAAATATGTGCTGCGTTTCTACAAACACTTTAAGCTGGCATAAGCCAGCTCTGCAATAACCCATTTCAGAGGGCAGTCCACCATTCCCATTCCTCTGCCTTCTCCTTCCTGGCCCAGGGCTGCTCCTTTCCCCATGCTGGCACCAGCACACGGATGATTGTGCAGTGAACCAGGCCAGGGAACTCTGCCAGCTTAAAACTAAACAATTTCCTTTTCCCCAGGTTAGTTTTGACCTGGATGAGTTCCCTGATCTGGTTCATTGCGGGGCCACAAGAACACTTGTGCTGGCACAAGGTAGGGAGTAGCAGAGGGAGTGAGGAGGAATGTGGGCTGCGGGTGTGGGGAAGGAAGGGCCGTTTCCTTCAGCAGCAGTGCTGGTTTATGCTGGCTTAGAGACTTGGTGTATCTGTGGTGTTAATTGCTGAAAATTATGTGCTCCAAGCTGTGTGTCACAGCTGAGAGATTATCAGGAATAAAAGCCTCTCTCTCTTTCAAAATGGGACCTTATGTCTTAAGTTCTTCTTAGATTAAAGTTTGGTGGGTCAGAGTCAAAACCGAGTTCATGATGTTTTTGTGCCAAATAATTGTCAGTCTACCTAGGCATGATAAAAAGGGAGATGGGGGCATGGGGCAGGGAAAAACTGCTTCTAAAATTATACAGCAGATTAGGAGCAGAGGCACAATGACCTGGCACATTTCTTTGCAGCCTGATCCCACCAGTGGCTTCCCTGTCTCTCTGTATGGCAAGGAGAAAACCAAATCAGCTGGCTGCCACACTGCACTCAGTTCCCATGCGCATTGATAGTGCACATTTATTATGTGTTTATTTAAATATCAAGGAGAATAAATCATCTGAGTGGCAGCTTGGTGAATGATTTGTCAGAAGTTGTCTCATTTATCCTAATAAAATGTGAACTAATTCATTTATCCGAGTGAAGCTTTCTGTGGATTTACAGTGGTGTAGCTGAAAGCAGGATTGGCCCCATGGCTCTGTAGCAGCATTAGTGAGTATTCTGCTTCCAAAAATTACTTGTGTTCTACCGAGTTCATCCAAGGCATCCAATAAATTCTGGGCCACAACTCTGCCTCTCATTTATAGCTGTAACTGACAAGAAGATACCAAAATCTGACCCATTAGTGGAATAATGGACATCAGCAAAAGTTCCTTGCATTTGCTCCCCTGCAGTTCCGCTGGGCGAGGGACTCATTTCAGCCATGCTGGGCAGTGCTGGGGTCACTGTGGCTGCTCTGGCTCTACAAGGGTTTTTCTAACAGTGAAATATGAGATGTTCATCATGCTTCTCATGTATGTAATTTGCACCGAATCAGCCCATCAGTTGGATTTTGAAGGTGAGGTTCTTGTGCATAAGAAATTCCCCTTTTAAAGAAAAAAACCCCTTAATTTTAGTTCCTTTCTTCCTCTTTTCTTTGGTTCCTTAGAATGTTATTGTTTTCAACTGAGAGGATAATTTAAGGTGAATCTTGACCATATTCCCATAACTTTTCCCACCTGAGGAGAGAGGTACTTGAACGGATTTGCATAGTTATTGAATATATGCTCTTAGGATGGCCACGCTGTGATGTCCTATCTCATTTACAGCTTGTCCTGCTGTCTCTCCAGCTTGTTAAAGGAAAGACACTGTAAAAAGAAAACAAGTGCACTGTGTTATATGTGGACTACAAACACAAAAGTGACTGAAGTATGGAGGAAAAGGGATAGATTAGCAGCCTGAAAATATAATAAACCATTAAAGCGAGGCCTGCTGAGCTTGTTGTTTAATTACTTTTAGCGATGAAGAATATCAGTAATTATGGTTTTCAACCCTCTATGACATTCACATTTGTAAAAGCTCCAGAGGCTGGCTTTACTAAAACCTTCTGAGGCTACACTTGAGGAGCTAAGATGAGGCTTGCAGTGCTCCTTTTTACCAAAATAGCGCCTTTTATGCATCTGTGCTCAGCCTATTGGATGCCCACACCCTATAGCTAACACTTCCAGCCCAAGCCAGTCAAAGCAATGGGATGGTCTGGTCACACTTTTATGACAGAGCCTGAGATGAGTGGTAGAAATGGCAACTCAAAGTGTGAGTTTGTTGGAGTGCCTTTGGCATCTCTCATTTTACAGGTATATCACTAACGAGAATTGAAGTGGCCCCAGATGTTTGCAGTGGTAGGATTTCTGTGATAAGGCAAGGTTAAAGGATTAGTAAACTCTCAGTTTCTAGAGGTTCTCTGTGATAAGTTTGTGTAATTTCACAACCCAACATTTTGATAGCCCTTTTAACTCAATGGAGATGACAAAAAAATTAAGATTATAAAAATAAGAGAGAAATTAGGGTCATTTTAAAATGCCATGTGGTAACTTATCTGAAGGATCTCATCATTCCAGATTAATTTCCTATGCACTGTAATAATACTGTCCTTATACTTCTCTTTGGTATTCAGATGAATTAAATTTTAGCATAAGTTATTAGAAACTATAAATAAAATCTCAGTCTGATTAAAATCCTTCAAAGAAACATAAAATAATAATCTGGAGAAAAAAATCACATCCTAATTACAATATCAAATAAGATTAATTTGTAACAACAGTGATACTTACACTGTTTTGTTTTAGTGTCAGACAAAATGTGTATGTTTAAAGAAAAGATGATAGCCAGGTGGTTTTTATACATTCCAATATAACATAGCTATTATTCCTTATTTATGCTGGTACAGGTGAGAGTAGAACCTGATCCCAAACTCTGAAAGGCTTACTGTGTATTATATCATCTCACGAAAGTATTCTTGTGAAAAAAATCTATCATTTGAAAACCTTCACTTCAAGGAGTTTGAAAAGATTCTTTTTGTTTCTTTTACACCTCCACAAATCTTATTTTTCAAATTTTTTTACTAGGATGCTGATGAAGACATGATTCTTATTTTGGCTCCCCAACACCCAGAGAGTAAGTATTGTTGCAGAGACAAGAAGACATTTTTGTTTTACCAAAAAACACTTTAAAAATATTTTTAAAGGGCATGAGATGCTTTGTGTTAAATATTGCCAATGCTGAAAGATGCTGAAGGTTTCATTTGAACAGTTTGGTGCAAGGTTCCCTCTTTCAACAAGTCTGTGTCTCAAACTCTGTTGTGTAATAAAACCAGCTGCCAACTATTTTGAAAAATAAACTGCCTAAGTTGGATTCCTGTTAAGCAATCAGCTTTAATCCTCTGGAGAAAGGGTGAGCAGCTTTGTTCCTCTTTGTTCAAGTCTGGGTTAACCTCCTTCATTTCTTGGGCTGTAATAACTTGGTTTTATAAAGAAAGCCTTCCATGTGCTGAAAGCTCTGCTTGGACACAAGGCACTTCCCAGCTCCCAGGGTGGTTGGTTTGTGTGTTTGGATACCTCTTTAACCACCCAACTCTGACCTTTATGAAGATGCTGAATGCCACAGAAGAGCAGCTGCACTTGGAGAGCAGTTTCACAGTTACCTTGAGCTGACCTAAATCACCACAACGCCAAGAGGACCGGTCCTGCCCTCCTATCTCTGTCTGGAGACAGGTCTTTTGGAGAAGTAAGGATCATTCGGAGCATGGTTTCACAACAACCTAAGCTAGTCTGTGCAGGGACTGGCACAGCTTCTAGCTGTGCATTCCCTCCATGCTCACCGTTGGATCAGAGTTCACAAACTAATGACTTTTTCTTTTTGTAGTGTTAATTTTCTGCCACCTTCATGACCTGAACTGGCTGATGCAGGAGGGAGTCCAAAGAATGCCTTTTCCTGTGCCAAGAACGAAATGGAATGTGCACAGGAGTTCAAAATCTATGAGGATAGACCTTGACAAAGAGGGTATGAGACTGTCAGCAAGAGAAACACGTCTGATCCAGTCAGCTGGGCTAGGACTTTCCTGTTTTGGTTTCCCACTATATTTGCAAACACACTTGTATTTACTTTTTAGTTGTTTAAACACCCCTCTTTCTTGTCTGGGACAGGTCTGCTCCCTGCTCTGGCAGCTGACAATGCATTTCCTTCTGCTGAAAGTCCTCACAAACTCCCCAGGGTTGCCAATACATAGAGAAGAGGGTTGCTAGAGGCACTTTCACACCTACTAATGGAAGAGTCATCAAAACTGGTCTCTGGGGGGGAATGATTTCTCCTTGAAAGTGAAAAGAGTTAAATCATGGTGGGTGCTTCCTGACACGAAATTTAGTCCATGAGAAGAGACTGCTGGAGGGGAGGGAGTTGTCTCTTTTTAGGACTATACCCGCCTTCTGAACACTCTATCTCTGCTTTCTTCTTTCTGTCTTACACGAATATGCAAAAGATGACAAGTATCTTTTGCAAGACTTGCAGCTATTTACTACAGGATTTGTGGACAAAAACAGTACAGCCTCCCTGTTTCCCCTCCAAACTCAGGGCTGTGAGATTGTTGCTGCAGCAAAAGAATTAAGGCTCTTGCTGGAAGAGAAAAACTCTCTCGTTTGCATGGGAGTTACAGGCAGGACTTGGGTAATGGGCTAATACCCATCAACACATTTTTGATGTCACTGTGCTGTTCCTCTCCACTTGAGCTGACAGCTGATGGCAGGACTTGGCTGCATCTCCCCTGCATTGAGAGGAGTCTGGATGTCAGATGCAGGGAGATGGGGCAAGCTTGAGCAGCCAGCCGTGAGCAGAGAGAAGCAGTGAGGAATGACTCTCTGCTCCAGGGCGTGAGGTGCCATTTCGAGCCTGACCTTTTGAATACAAAGCATTTGTCAGAAATCCAGAGAAAAACGAGCCGAACCAGTCAGAGTGGCTCTGCCGTTCTTTTAAGGGAAGCTCATGTGTTTAAGCAGACACACCTACCCCCAGGCCTGCCCCAGACATTGTATGCAGGGATCTCTGATGATACTGGAGGCCCCGCGTTCACTCCAGTTAGCAGGAGAAACAAACCTCACACCCTCGTGTGGGCTCTTCGCTCATTCCAGCTGGGAGCCCAGTAACTCCCAGGCTAGCCAGGGCAAGCTGTAAAAGGGTAACAAGATGTTAACGGCACCATGAGGTGGGTGCAGGCAGCTCTACTAAAAGGTGTGTGAATTCTAAATATCCTGTCCTGCATCTTGGAGTTTCAGTGCTCAGTGTCTGACACACAGCCAGCCTCTCTCACAGGGTGTCTCCCAACATCTCTGTGACTTCCTGAGCCACCACTTTCCAGTGCAGATCTCCCAAAATCTCATGCCTGCAGCTCTGGACTCCCGTGACTGAATCCCCCGTGATGTTCTCCCACAGGGCAACCCTGTGTAGGAGGGCCTCACAGCCATGTAGTTTCTCAGCCTCACACCTTGGTGGTCATGGCAGGAGGATGAGGATGTGAATGGCAGCTCAGGGTCAGGAGAGGGCAGTGAACTTTATGCACCCTGTAATCCCCATCAGAGGCACTTTTGTGCACCACAGCTGAGAGTTCTGTCCATCCAGATCTGGAGATCTGATACATGACATGCATCTTCCCGTGTGTGTGAGAGGCTGCTCTGTGTGGCAGGATGAGTAGGATGAACCCTCCTTAACGCTCCACCATGCCGAGTGTGCTTTTCCCAGGAGCATTTCTTCCCTCCTTTATTAGATCTGCTCTAAGCTGCTGCAGAGCTGCACCCTCAGTAACGTCCCAGGGACGCTTGGAAACCTCCACAGGCTGCACACCGTGGAATAACACATCAGCACATTCCAGAGTCACTTTTAACCCCGCTCTCCTCCCTGAGCCATTCACGCACACAGATCTCCTCTGCGGATTAAGGAAGGCAGAACTCCAACTGGGAAGGACCCCCTCCTGTTTCCTGCGCCTTTCTGCAGCAGCACACAGAACAATTTGCCTTCCGAGCGACCCTCGAGTCCCGCAGCGCTGCCTGAGCCGTGTGGGATAAAGAACCGGCGGAACGGGGACTCCGGTGCTGGCTGCCGCTCCGTGCTCGGCCCTGACATCTAGTGGAACAATTCCTTTAAAGCACCTCAAGCTGAGCAGGAAAGATCAGGGTCTGCTTCCCTGCAAGGCTCGATGGAGCAACCATCCGTCTGTAGGATCGTTTCTTTTATTGCACTTAACACTGCCAAAGGATTTGTTGCGGGAAAAAGGAGGAGGTCGCTGCATGAACAAGGAGGACTCACTTTGGGTAGTAGTTTTCACCTTTTCCTCCAAATCTGGACTTCTTTTTGCTGTCAGGTGAACGGTCTTCTCGTTGCAGCAGTGACAAACATCAGTTTCGCAGTTACTTCTTGATTAACACCATTAAATGGAAACCAACTGTGACACAATCCCAAGAGACCATAGGGTAAAACTGTCAGGGAGCTCATAATAAACCCCGTGAAAGATGCAAAATTGCTATGGGCTAAATTTTCCACCCGGCTTCTCAGAACACAGCTGTGCCACCTGTAAGTACCACTGCTTGCACATGCTACCTTTGCTCTGTTTTCACAGGTGAGAAAGGAGCTCTTGGTGCACAGAAACCTTTTGTCTATATAAACCAGATTTTTCAACTGCTCAGCTGGAAGTGATGCACATAATTGTCTTTCATAAGGAAATACATAAAAACCTCATTGCAGCTGAGAGGCCAAATGTGGTTTTTTGCTCTTGGAAAGTTGTTGAATGTTTGTGATGCACTTTGTGTAGGAGCTGAAAGCATTACAGTGACAGTGACGACAAAGATGACCAGCTGTTGTTGAGGTACAACAGGAATCTTTATTTACAAGATTTAGAGACTCTGCATTTGTGGTGCTTGATCACCAGCACAGACAAATTGAGTTTCCCATGGCCAGACAGTCCTGCATGGGGCTGGGCCTGAGAGCTTCATGCCCTCCCCCATGCAAGTCAGATCTTTACAAAGGCCAAACCTCATTCTTTTACATTCTTCCAACAGGGGCACAGAGAAAGGGGCAGGAATGCCTTAAATGGCCCCAGGAATTTCCATCCCAAGGTTGGAGTACTCCTCAGAGATGTGCTTCAAGGTGCCTGGCCAAGTGACTGACTGACCCTGGGGCAAGTTACTGCCCATCAGCTGGCTCTGCCTGTGAGGCACACCTTACTTCATCTCTAACACCAGCAGAGCTGGTTACTGGGCTGTGCTGATTGTTGGCAACTTATTAGACTGCTTTTGGTTGCATGTCTGGACCTTACAAGTCTGATCTGAGACAGCTTAAGTAGAATCAGAGCCAAAGCTTTTGTACTGTTTGAGTCTGCTACTTGATTCTTCATCAAATTCGGGGGAGAGGCAGTGTCAGAGAGCTCCTGCAGAGCAGGGGCATCTCTGCTGTTAATGTGCTGGGCAGTGCCTCTGTCTCAGGGCCAGGGCTTCTCCTGGTGGGTTTATTTAGAATTTGCACAGTTTGATCACTGCACAAGTCTTAAACAAGGAATTAATTGAGATTTTAATAAATGGTCACTGCATGCTAATTGAGTACCCACTTGATTATTTAAAGATATTATGTGAAGTTTGTGTAATTGGTTACATTGGTATTAAATTAGCATATAAAATCTCCTGCAACTCTCATATGATTTAATGAGGCTGTTATCGTGTGTGAATAAAACGGTGATTGATGAGTGAAAACCTCTTTTCTGAGCACAGAGATTGTTTAATAAGGTCAGAAATATTTCTGACATGTACTGAGTTACTCATGTTATGCAGGTCACTTTCTGACAACAGAGTGACCCATGTGTATAATGAGGACTTTGGGATTGAAATGGATTCCTAACTAACCCAGCATGTGACTGGATTTGGACCTGCAGTCTCACAGCAGTTCATGAAAAAAAGAGAGGTCACTACTCTGTCCTGGCTGAACTCCTCTCTTTTTAATTGTCAAGCACTGAAACGAACTGAGCTGTATTTCAGGGTGCTAAAGAATAGAAAATATAAAAGGCAAACAGTAATCTGGAAAAGGAGGATTTGAAGCTTCTCACATTACTGTAATCCTGATGCCACTTCCATCTGACAGCTCAGAGCTGCCTCATGTGTGGTCTGTCTTGGGTGTGCTGAAAACCCAGCACCAGCCCAGGGACAGCCCAGCCAAACCTCCTTTCCTCTGGCTATAACCCCCATCTCCTACTGTTTTGGCAACAGAAAGGTGCAGTGTCTTAGGAGAATCTTTGATGGCCATTACAGGAATTGGTCTTGCGGTTGTGTTGCACTGATTTGGGGCCAGAGTACGTGGGTAAAATGGCACCAGTAGATGCATTTGAGCAGAGCTGCTCCAGCAGTGTGGGGGGAGAGGGGACAGTGCCCTGCAATGAACTGCTTTGCGGGAGTGCTTTGGGGTTCGCTGGCAATCGGTGCAAGGAAGAGCAGCCACACTGGCAGGAACTGAGGGGTGTTTGCAGGGGGTGTGGAGTCGCTCCTGCTCCAGCGTTCCTGAGCTGATGGCGGTGTAGTCAGCCGCATAAGGTGAAAATATGGATGCTAGGATTTGATGTAACTGAGCCCTGCTCTGCCCGTGTGGAAAGCAGATGTTCTCAAGTTTCCAGGTGTTGAGAAATGCTGTCTCAAGCTCATGGAAAAGCTTGCCAGGTAGTTTGAAGATTGCTAGTTTTCTCATCTCCTGGGCACGCTCCCAAGCCAGTGTTCAATGCCTGATACAAGGCAGACAAACATCTGTCAAGACTGATGTAGGCAGGCAGAGCTGCTCCTGCCTTGGGGCAGCCAGATAGTCTAGGTGATCTTTTGAGATCCTTTCCAGCCCTTATCTGAGACTGATCTCTTGGAGAAATAGGACTTGTACGGACCTTCTGCTTGTCTGTCCTCCCCCTCCCCAGCAGTTTTGGAGCCAGTTGGCCAATTTTAAGCGTGTGAAGAATGAAGGAGAATAGATATCTAAGGTTGTGTGACTGTGTGTGTCCACGATTCCTGAGAATCATACTATCTTGTGCTCACAGTGGGAAGGAAGCAGCAGATGTGCCCAGGCTGGTGGTTTTTGTTGCCACGTTTCCATTCTGTGCTCTGGGCTCTGTAGCAGGATGAGTGCGCAGGATCCTGGTGTCAGTGTGTGAACAGACTGCCCAGGCCTTCCACTGCTCTAAAGGTAGAGGGACAAATTTTGAAAACAAGGTTCATTGTGTTCCTTCTAGAGGTCTGATTCCTTATCTCTTTCCCTCCTGCTCACTGGCTTGATTTTGCATGCTTATCTGTTACATCCTCTTCCTGCCCAATAAAAAGCCATTTTTGGAGCCGGATGTGCACATGTGCCTGAGTGCTGACCTCTACAAAGCTTTTTAAATATCCCAAGCTGCAAGCACACATTTAATTGACTGCTGTTTGAGTCAATATTCTTATTTATTTGCACTTATGGCAGAACCCTGCAACCTAGCAGACCTAATGAAGCTGGATATGAGGAGTACTGGGGCGGCTGGTTTGCTTCTGATTGTGGAGGGTGTGTGGGGTGCAGCCAGATCATACTTCTTTCTGCCACAGAGCCTCCAGGCAGATTCTTGTCTGAGACTTGTACCAAGGTCTGCTCAAACACGTAAGGTCAAATCACAAGCTGTGCTTTTGATTATGCCAGAGTTCATTCCAAGGAGGAGAAAGCTCAATTGTGTGTTGATTCTTCATTGAAAAATCTCCGTCAGTTTGCCACCACAGCTCTCCAGTCAGCATCACAGGAGTAATCCCAAAGTGTCTCGGCCCAGAGAACCACAGGGAATATCAGTGTCTACAGAAACGATGATGGCCCAGAGCACTGTGAGAGAGGACCACATTTCCTTGGGTGCACATGCAGAGCCTGCAGACAGGGCAGTAATGTGCCCCTGAGGGCAAACAACACTCATTTCCCTGTCTGCTGGGGCAGTGTGGATGGTGGCAGCTGACAGGCAGCCTGGAAACCACTGCCTGACAGGCAAAGCTGAGAGGGAAGCTAAAACGAGCACGGAGACCAAGGTGTGATGCACTGAAAACACACTCCAGGCTGGGGCTGGTTCTTGCTGCAAAGAGAGAAAACAAAGACTATAAGAAATAAGGTAGAAAGCCACAAAGTGATGAAGTAGCTTGCTCAGGGTCACAAAACAGGATGGTGGCAGAAGTTGAGCTGAGCTTTGCTGGTGCCTGGTTTAGCACTAGTGCAGCTCAGCTGCCTGGCTTCCAGCACGTTGTGACTGCAGAGCCCACAGTCACTTAGGCCTGTTATTATTTGCACGTCTGTTGAAGCAGGTTTCTGGATTTCACCCATGCTGGTCTATCCTCCCGGGAAGTCAAGTGGAAATGCTGCAGCCTATAACGATCTCATTCCCCTGCCAATGCACTGGAATCAGAAGCGTTTGCGTTCGCTAAATATAGCAAAGAGGGACCTGTGGTTGATCAGTATTTCTCCCATTAGTGCTGTAGGTGGAACTGCACTTAATAGGAATTACACTAAATGGATATAGGAGACATGGGGATAATTGACCAAACTTGTCTTAAATGTGTTTGTGGAGAGAAAGAAGCCGCAAAATGACAGGCATTTTCCCCATTAGCCTCTCTAGAGAAGTTGCAGGCACTGTAGGCCAGATTCTCAGCTAGAGGGATTTGCCATTGCCTTTCTGTCTTCCCTGGAATCAGGCTGATTTACCCCAGATGCAAACAGTTTATTGGAGTCGCCTGGAATATTAAATGTCTTAGACTCGTGGAAAAGTGAGGAAAAGACATAACTACTACAACCACAGGTTTATTGTCATGAGTTTGAGCTTTTAAAATAGGAATAACTGAGCCTGCTGAATAGTAGAATTAAGGCCAATATGCCCACTGGTGTAAATGAGCATGCAGCTGTATGGCCAGAAATAGGATTCCACACATTATGCCAGGAAGTAATTTAACACTGAATATATTATTTCCTTAATATACAATGCATGCAAGTTGACAGGCTCATTTCCCAGAAGGTATATTTTAGTACCAGTACACCTGAAACTGCAAAATAGATATGTCTTTTGTCTTTCCTCTTCACAAACACAAAGCTGTTTATTTAAATGAAAGGGGACTTAACGCACCATTTATAGATGTGCATTTTGTTCTGGTATTTGCATTCAACATTGATTCCCTTTTATTTGAAAGGAGGCAGTGGAAGGATTTGTAAATTATCGCCAGCCATTCTACACATCAGTCTAAAAAGGAGAGGTTGTGTTTTTTGCACAATCACCACTGGGGATTGTGCTACACAGTAACCTCCATGTAATTGTTCTGGTCTCTGACCCCACCTCCGGTGAAGTCTTCTGCCAACATCTCATTACACCACTGCATTCGTCTTCTGGTGACACATGGATTTCTCAGGCCTTGGAAAGATCTTCCTTTGAGGGGACATTATACTGCAATGCACTGACATGCTTCATGGCTCTAATTCAGGAAAAAAATCGTGAAGTTAAGTGTGCCACTAAGATTGAAGGAAGAAGCTTTACTTTAAAAAAATTTTCTAGCCACTAGTGACAGGAAAAAAAATAACATCTAGGGATGCTTTTTTTCCCCAGTGTCATGCCAGTCTAATGACTCTAGGACCTGAGTCATGATTTTGGAATGCTCCATTGACTCCACTGGAAATTAAGCACTTCAGGTTGAAGTGCTTGTATAAGTCTTGTCTTGAGTAAGATTAGATTTATACTTGTGTTTAAGTGCTTTGCTGAACAAGGGCACAATTAAGTTAAATATGATTATTTTGTTTCCAGAGACAATCCTCTTTCACGAGTCTGCCGGAAACAGCTCCTGCAAATGCATTCATCCTTAGGAATGAACACAAACGCCTTTACCAAGAACTCAAATAAAAATAGAGCAGTTTATTTTAAAGAGAGGCTGGATTTTCATCTTTTCTAATAAAAAAAGAAAACCTGATTAAACTCTTTACATTTATAAGTGCCCTACTTTTGAATCAGACCTGACACTAAGTAGGTTAGTGGGAGGGGAGCTTTAACAAATTTCCTTTAACAGAACTTGACGTGATCCTCTGACCTGAATTTTCAGGCTTAATCTGCTTTAAAGAACGTGCTTGAACCTAAACCAACAGCAAAACTCACAAAAGAGCTAAGCTGTTAATTTAAAACAACAAAAACAACACGGCAATAACCCCCCAAACAAACACAGAACCCCAGCCTAGAACCATGCACATTCAGCCTGGGATGATTTAACTTGTGCACGTGTGTGTATGAGTGTGCTTGTGGGCTCTTGTGTGCTTCTTTTTCTTGCTTTTTTTTAAAGGAAGAAAAGTGGCTATTGAAAGTGTTAAAGAAGCAAACCTGGGACTAAGCCCAATGCTACTGAAAGGGGCTTTTGATGATACATCCCCTGAAAAACTACAGTCCTGCCATAAGTCATCAGATATGGTATTGCAAAGGCATTTAAATGTGAGGTCCTGTCAAGTTATGCGAAAGCCCCATGATATATGGCCCTGAGGAGTTTATCTTGCTCTGGGAAAAAAAGACCTTGGAACTGACACTTTATATTCCAAAGCCAATAAAAACATCTTAAAATAACGCCCCCTCCCTTCCTCAAAGAGCAACTGACAGTGAGAGAGAGAGCAGGGGTGGGAGAGCAGTGATCAGCAGCGATTCGGTTTCTGGGTCTGAGAACTTTGTTGTGGGCAGTGCAACTCTGATGATTTATAATTAACTCCAACATGAAGAAGAAAATGCCAGGCTTTCATAACAGCACTACAAAAATAACCACATTCTCAGTGTTTGCAAAATTGGAAACAAATGTCCCAAGGAAAACAAGAGCTCTTTACAGCCCTATCCATGCTTTGGAGCAAGGAAAATGCTGGAATTCAATCAGGACCACAGATGATGAGCCAATATCATTTGTCATGGGAAATTCATCTGGGTAAAACAGGATTGCTCCATTACCCTTCCATCATTCTAACAAATAACTGGATTGAAATCTCTTAAATTAAAAGCAGTTAAGACCTTTTCTTCTTTTTGGCAGAGAAATATTGTCATCCTCTGTACCCCAAGGACCTGAAAGTGAAAAGTGATAGACTAAAATATATACATTTCTTGCATCCAGCTGGTGACACAAGATTCCTGAGTTCTGGCTGATCACATGAGTGATCTTAGATAGTAGCAGCTGCTTAAAGACACCTGATGGTTTTGGGGTTTGGACCCAGCACATTCTGGTTTATGGGATTTTAAGTAGGGCATGTTATTTCAATTTAGCAGGATATTACTTTTAAAGATGGGAGTAATCCCAGTACAGCCAGTGGGGCTACCAGGCAGAGATGTAAAGTATCTTGCTGACTCAGGACCCGAATTAGACAAGTAGCAGTGGTGTAAAGGCCCCCAGAGAATCACAGTGAAAATCCTGAACTGGGTCATGAGGAAATAGTAAAGATGAAAAGTTTCTCTAAGGAGGATTCATAAGGGAAGCCCCGAACAGATCATTGCTGGCTTCCATTATGTTAGTAGTACTCTTGTGCTAATGGATCTCTTTTCTTAAAAATTAATCTCCAGGGTCCTGGGATTTTAGAAACCTCTCTATTTCTGCATCTTTATCTATCTCTATCTCTATCTTTAAAAAACTTATCATTCTTAGAGTTGAAGGTTAAAAAAAAGCTGATATAATCATGACTCCTTTTTTTCCCAAATGCCAGTGCCTGTCCATATGCACAGAAGAGCAGATTCATTCAGAAAGGAACACAGAGCAAAATGTTCTTTTCTAATTCCTTTGTGAGTCCTTATTTTGTGGATCCTGAGGTGAGATGTGTCAGGGACATGCTCAGCGCTCCACAGCTGAATCCTCTGGGGGCTCCCCCATTTTTATTGATATATTTCATGCTAAGTACGATACAGAAAGTAGTCATGCCAAGCAACGATGACAGCCCCTGACCAGGAGCGTTTACAGTATAAAAAACACAAATCAATAAAAGTCGCTGCTACTACACAACAGAGCAAATGCAACACTAACCTGACAAAGGAAGACAAAAGCAAATGTGTAATGAAAACATCCTCTCAATGTGTTTTTTATACTCCAGTGACTCTATAGCCAGCATTTATAACTGCAGCCACCTATATAGCTGTCACTCCATTCCTGATAAGATGTATCCCTGTTTAAGATGACAGTTTCTTTGGAGCTACTTGAAAGGAAAGCGCTGTGATTCTCAGTCATTATTATTTTGGTCCAGACTTAACATTTTTCTTTTTTTTTTTTTTCTTTTCCTTCTCTGCTCCAGCTGAACTCCTGTCAAATGCACCCATTGGAAACAATAAGATAAACCACCTCTGTCATTTACTTCCAATGCAGGAAGTCTTAACTGTGCTCTCTGTTCATTAGCACTCCTGGCTTCCCGAGCAGCCATCCGCAGAGCTGCTGCAGGATTCAGCGACTACGAGCCTCTGAAACCTAATTTTGATTCATGAGTTGGAATCTCTCTAGCACAGCCCTTGTGGAGCTCCAAACCTAGCTGGTTTTCACCTGGCCTTGTGCTTGCCGAGCCAGTATCTGGCCATATTCAGAAGATTTTGCAGAAGTCACGTAAGATCTTTTGCTGGAGAGGTTTTGCAGTGTGGGAGCTTGACAAGATGGTTTTTGTGTGCTGTAATTTGGAGGTTGCTGTCAGACTTCTGCAGACTCTCACTAGTCTTCTGTTTTGCTGTCTAGTACAAATCTTGTTGTCTTGCTGAATATAATCAAACATCTCTCAAATTAACAGTTATCAGAGGCACTGGGTGCTTTTTGCTTTTATAAAAGAATTTCAATGTTAGGTCTGTCTTACTCTGAAAGATATTTCTGTGTGGCAAGTGCGCTAGAATCAGTCCCCTGGAAAATATCCATTTAACACAACTCAAATATTTTCACAAGTGTAACAGCTTCATCAACATTTGTATGGGAAGATATTTCAAAATGCACTTAGATAAGACTGAAATGCTTCGTTTGATAAGAAAGGACCTTTAATTCCAAAAGGGTCAAAAAGTTTCATTTCAATTTCAATATAATTTCTTATAATGTATGAATTAAATTAAAAAGAAATACAGTGTGAACACATTTTGACCTTTCTGATGGAAAACATGGTTATGCAGCATAAATGAGGACTGTTTCAACAGAAAGTTTGAAGTTCTTAGTTTTCTTCCAAATTCAGAATGAAACACACCTTCAAAAATATTGATTTTCCTTTTCACATTTTTATGTTTAGAACAATTTAAATTTTCTCCAAGAGCTGCAGATATTTACTATACTGGCATCTACATGGTTGAGGTGTTACTACTTCAGTTTTTCCTAGAGATTAGAACCACGACTGTCTTTAAAATAACATTAATATTTCATTTACTGGCATGTAGCCTTATCTGTGAATTCTTGAGAAAGTTCTATTTTAATAAATAGATTATAATATTGATTGGTGACAGTGAAAATCCCCATAAACACTGGCTGACTAAAATTCAGGTAAGGTAAATATTATGTTAATTTAATGGGTGGAGAACCTGTTGTAAAAAACGGTCTCATGTCACCCCAGTGTCTGTGCCAGTGTCACGAGTCCTGACCAGGTGAAATTGGAGTGGATACTTGGCCATGCAGGAACTGACTGCGGACTCTGTCTGGCCAGCCAGCCTTTCCTTCTTTGTTTCCCCAGAACTTAGACATCAGCACTTGGGAAATTCTTGTATCTTCCCCAAATTTTTCTCGAGTACATTGTTGTGCAACACACTGGCAGCTTCCAGTGCTTCTGTAACTACACATCGATGGGAGAGTTTTTGTCTGGGAGGAATTTGCAAGGTTGAAGGAAAAATAAAGGAGACTGTATTCCCTCTTCCTTTAGGATCTCACGGTGCATGGCATTTTCCTGGCTGTGGGATGGAGGATTATCCATATACCTGCAAAGTCCTTCATGCTCATGACTTCCAGTCCTGCTCCCCCAGGTGTCACTGATTTACCTCTGTGTTCTCTAAACTGGTTAAAGCAGCACCTTCCTGCTGCTCCTCTCTCTGCTGAGCTGCCTGTCAAGGACGCCGGTCCTAAGGTCCCTCTTCCTGATGAAGAAACGCTCCTCCTGGAACTTGTGGGATTTAACCAGCTCTAAGCCCTCGACAATTTCGTGTATTAGCCAATGCTAACGTGAACTGTGCTCCAAACTAATGTAACCTCCTGTATGTCTCTTCTGAATTTTCACCTGTTTTTCCTAGATGAGAATTGGCCCATTTTTTGTTCCCCTATGCAAAATTAATTCTTCTATTTTAGACCTTAGAGATGCCTGTATTGAAGCAATGAGGGAGGAGCTTGGCTGTAAAAGACTATCCCAAAAATGCCAAATAAAACTGGTCTTTGTTTTGTGCCATTTCCGGACTCTGCAACATTTTAATAACAAATCCTGAAACCATATGACAGTAATATGGAGCATCTTTTTATGATAAACATAAATAATGAGCCTTGTCAAAGAGACACGGGAATGAGTAATACATAGCAATCTCCATTCAAAGAAAAAGAAAGAACAATTGTTGGGGGAAAAAAAAGTGACATTTTCCCAAATCTCTGCATATCGGTGGCCATAAAGCAATAAAATTCCAGGACACTGTGAGCTTAGGCACACAGAGAAGTAAATGGGAAAAAATGTTTGGGAAGACAATGTAACATTGTCTCATAATTTACAAACCCCTAATGATTTCCAAAGCTGGTATGCCAGATTTACCCTCCTTTTTTGGCATTCAAATTGACGCAGGGGCTTTTTCCTGCCAACTGGAACATTCTTTAGGTGTTTTTTTTCTTCGCATGAAGTTCGTTGTGATCCCATGCTTGCTATTATTCATAAATTAATTTCTGGCATCGCAATAAATTCTAGGAAAACCAATAAACCACAAACGTACAGCTAATTCTTTGTCATTTTTCTTTCTTTCTTTCTTTTTTTTTTTTTTTTAACGTTCTGTGGGAAAGAAAAAAAAAAGAAGCAGTAAATGTTTGCCGAGGTGCTGGATCCACAGCAGGAATTTATGTTTCCAATTGTTCTTCCTAACTTGTCAAAGAAGTTTTATTGCAGTCGACAATCTTTATTGGGTCTGTTGGGCAGGGCCATCTTCAGAACGTATCTTAGAGCCTGTGTAATACATGGAAACACATTTCCAGTGCCTGGTGAAACTGGGGCAGATCCCAAAACTCTGACTTGGTTTCTGCTCAGTCTTTACTATGGGATCAGCAGGGTGGGTTTTTTGTGTGGAAAAACTCACCTCTGAAAAAGTCATGGGGTCCTTAACTATTGCATGAGGTAAATGTTCACAGCTGCATTTAAGTGAAATTTCAGCTCACCTGGAATTTTAATTTCAGAAGTAGAAGGGGTTGCTCACCAAGCTGTGCATCTGTCCTTGCACATTGCCCACCTGTGCACCAACTGCTTTGGGGTGGAAAATGGTGCTTCTAACAGCAGCTGTACCAAGCAGGCTGACATGGGCCAGGCAACAGAAGAAAACATCATTAACAACTAGGGGAGAGCCTGTCACTTGCAGCTCATTCCCCAAGACAAAGGAAAATGTGTGTCTAGTCCATTAGGCAACTGAGATGTGAAAATAGCTCCATTTTTCTTGGTGCGATAATACAGATTTAGAGCCTCATTTCCATTAAAATTACTGGGTTGAAATATCCACACCAGATCCTTATTATGATTAATCTATATACAGGCAGGTATGTACATATAGTAGCTCTAACTTATCTGTCTCTTTTGGCCGAGCTGGGTTCAGATTCAAATTTCCTTTGGGAAACAACAGGCAGAGATTTTGAAGTCCTTCCCTGTTTGAAGATTTTACTCCAGAACTTAATGGGATTTAGGCACCAACTTCCCACTGAAGTATTAGGAGTATCTAAGTGCACTAAGGAGCTGGGCATCCCAGCTTCAGCTCTAGGAAGCTTCAAGAACTTCAGCTACTTAAAGAGTGCTGCATCACTGGAGATCACAGGAGTTTTCTTGGCCATCTGGAAGCTGAGCTCCAGCACCTGCAAGTTTTTCTCTTTGAGGCTTTCATGCTACAGCTTGGGAAAGATTGCATGAGCTGCCATGTCCTGCCCTTGAAAGCATGAGGGTTCCTTCAGGCTTGAGGGGCATTGTTGGCAAAAAGAGCAGATTTACGAACAGAAGGGATGAATGAACTCTCAGTATCCTAAATGAGGAATAGCCCTGCCCGAAGTTTTCTTGTGTTAGCTGACTAGCTTCAGTTCAAGTACTACAGCAATTAGGAAAATCGTGCTTTTTGCCAACAGGGAATGATTAACAGAAAGTTGTTTGTTTTTTCTTTTAACCGCTCTTCTTTCCAAGTGAGTCCTGTCAAGACTCAACCAGGCCTGCAACAGCACTTGGAATTCCCAGCATGCCAGCTGGTAACACTAAGAGGTAAAACTCCTACAAAGTGTTTTTCTTGGAGTTCCTCACCTGTCTCACTAGAGTCAAGTGCACACAGGCAGGATGTTTGCACAGGTCTGTAGATCCCTTTCAGCTGCTGGTGAAGAGTGGTAAATAATATGCAGTACATGCACATGTGTGACACCCACAGCCCTGTGCGGTGACGTGGGAAGAATGCTGCTGGGGGAGCTGCTACACAGGTCAAGTAGAAGCTGCAGGTTTTTCCTTCCAGCCCTGTGTGGTGTGTGGGCATGCTTGGGCTTTGCTCTGATCTGATTAGCTCTGCGAAAGCTGCCATCTTCAGTTGCAGTTTTTGGATTCAGTGATGTGCCAGAGCTGTGGTCACTTCACTTCAGACATAACCCATCAGCTGAGCTCCAGTAATATCCCTGTGTGCACTCCTGGCTTGCTCCAGCAGCAAAGGAGCCCAGTTTAGTGTCAATGCCTTTCCCTAGGGTCAGGTGGGGTCAAATTATGTCACAGATGATGCTGCCTGGAGCTCGTGTGTGCTGGGCTCGTAGTTCAGCAGAACACACTAATTTGTGGTGTGAATGTATATCTGAGCCTCTTGTCTGTTTTCGTTTTTGGGGGACGATTGTGAAAGCTTTTGGAAGGAGATGCCACCTATGAATGGCTCTCGGGTAGTGTGGAAGAAATGGATGTGAGTGTGACACCAGGAAGACAAACGGAAAAAACCTCAATTGTGGATGAGGAGACTGGGCAGTCACATGTCTCCTCACCAGGATCATGCATGCCCAGGTCTGGAGAAGAACCCTTCCTTTCCTCATCTTCTTCCTCATCTTCTTTAAAAAGAGTCCTTGTGCTCCTCATCCTAAAGAGAACAAAACGCAATGGTATCCAGTTCACTGCAGGACTGAGAGCAGTGGACAGTCAGCTGTGGATTGGCAAGAAATGATTAATTTTTCCAGAACACTGCACTGCTCTTTTATAAAACATATTAGTGTTGTTATAAATCAATGAACATGGTTTATAATAGCAATGATGCCCTTGAAATCTGTTAATACTGCAGTCAGTGGTGGTTTGCCAGAGCATTTAGTGCCCTTGGTTTCACCTTGGGCTATTAACTAACAAATCGGTTATTAGCCAGTGGTAATGACCAATTTTCTAGGGATGATTGCTTAAATATTGCCCACCTTGAAAAGAGAATTATTGCTCAACTGAAAACTGAACCCTTATTTTCAACTCGACAGAGCTAATGATCTTATCTGATTTCTTTATCTTCCTCCACCTACTCGAAGGTGGTCCAAGATCATATTACCAGGGAATGGCTTCGCCTTCTGCCTTCTGTGACTTGAGTCCAGGAAAAGTTCCATATTTAATATTTATTCCCTAAGCATCGGTGGATGAAGACAGATGGTAATGAAACCAGCGTTGCTGAAAGTGACCACAATGATAATAGATTCTTTATGATGTCCAGAAATTCTGGACTCTCAGTCTCGGCTTAAATGTAGCGTGGCGCCAGGCCCGTCACCTTAAGCTTAGTATTCCTGTCATCTCCCTGACCTGTCTTTAGACCTGATGAGTGCAGGCTGCACTAAAGGCATCAATCTGTCTTTCTCCCCCTATAAATGTTTTAAATACCCAAAGCTGGTCACAAATGACACATTCTGCAAGAAAACCTGTGTGAGGTGGGGGCTGGGAGGCAAAATATCTAGGGTAAAAAAAAATTTAAAAAGAGAATCTTTACTCTGGAGCTCACTGGATGTACATGTTTGTTAACATGCTGTACACTGGGAGGATATGCCTGTGGTTTGTGCTTTCTGCTTCTTACAGTCATCTTCCCAAAGCAGCATGTTTTAGATGCTTTTGGAATCGTGAACCTATCCATTTTTTCAGAAGTGCAAACATCCATGTATGAATTTTGTACATGGAGAGTGGAATTTTGGTTGTTAACTTTTGAGGATCCCTTAGGACTCACCTAGGGGAGTGAATGAAACGGTTTTGACTAGAAGCTGAATTTCCCTCTCTTCTCAGGCTAATTCTGCTGATAAATAAAACCTCTGCATTTCAGAAATGAAAACACCTAGGTGTGGTTGTAACCAGCAATAGTTTGGACCTTGCATGGAGGGGGTGGGCTCGGAACAAGGAGTTGGAGGAAGAATTCGGGCAGCATGTTTGCGTCCTTGGACTCCTGGTGCCAGCAATGCTCTCTTGCAGCTCACACACAAATTGTCCTGTAGGATGCAGTTCCTGCACTGAGATTCCTGCCCAGCTGCAGGGCCAGGCCCACCCATGGTAAGCTTAAAAGAGAGGTCCACGATTTCCACAGGCATGGGGCATACTGTGTGCTCACCTCTCTGTTCCTCCACCAGGAATGCATAAACGGGAGTTTAAACCAGTGCTATGGCACCAGATGGACTCAGCTTCTCCCCACCCAGAAGTCTCTCCCTCTTAGGAAAAAAGAAAACCAACCAAGAAAACAAACAACAGTGTTCTGTGCACAAACAGCTTCTTTTTTTATTCCATCTTCTACTTTTATTTTGCTTCATTTGTCTTATCCTTGAAGGCTGTGAGTTTCTGCTGTTATAATGGAAGTTGTATATGCAAGTGAGCTCAGGAAAATCAATGGCAAAAATCTCTGAGTCCTAAAAGTTGAGATGTACATGGCAAATATTTGAGGAGGGGTGGAGATGAATTCTTAGCTAAAACTGGAAAGGCTTGTACACCTATGGAAGAATTTGATGTCCTTGTTTTCTGTATTATACTACTTCATTTTTTCACAGTTAGTCTTGGTGATCTTAAAGGTCTTTTGCAACCCAAATGATTCTATGATTCTATTATCTAAAATAATAGCATTTGAATCGCTACAAAAATAGTGCAACATGAGTGTAGGAAACTGGATCTTACAGGGCAGCAATGGAAAATCAGGCTCACTGAGCAGGGATTGAATCTTCTAAGATGCTGCTGGATAAATAAATAAATAGACTTTCTTTTTTCTTACTTTCCAAACAAGAGCAACATGCAGTGCTCTTCATCTGTCTGAGACAGCAGGAACAGTCTGCTGGGGACATTGGGGAGCATCTTTCCTGCCTCTACTCTCTGTGCTGCCAGCATCAGGTCGCTGGTGCTGGGTCTTGTTGAGATTCCCAGTCCAACAGGAGTAAATAATGGATGTTGCACCAGCTGGCTGGTTGGCCTGTAAAATTCTGTTTCTAAACACAGGATAAAAGGAGAGAAGAAAAAAATACTTGCTCTGCTGTCCATATCCCTAATACTGCTTCACTGTAAGGTGTATAATGTAACTTTTACCTAGCAATGTTTTTAGAAGACTTTTCTGAGTGCACTAGGCCAAAGCATAGTCATTCTGTATGGTAGGGCTCTGCATTTATATTTGCATAAGTTAAATTAGGGATGTAACTTCTTTACAACGGCTAAAACGCAGCCTGGTAACCATCAAGTGCTCTAAAAATCCAGAAGTAACAAACCAGAAAGGTTCTCTGGGGTGGGTGCAGGCAGGATAGGAAGGGGAAAGGGGCCATGCAATTGTGTGGCCCCTCTTCAAAAGCTGAGTGCTGTCACTCCGCCCTCACTGAGAGCTCAGAACCATTCCCACAGAAGGCAGATTTATGCCAATACCAGAAGCATTGGAACCAGCCCTCCTTGAACTAAATATCTTGAGGACAGACACTCAGGGAGAGACATCCAAAGTGACTTCCTTGACCAGCTGGAAATACTTGAAAAATGCCTACATGTCAGAAAGTGTGTGCTGGACTCTGCTTGAAAACTCACTGAGTGGTTTGAGCCCTCAGAATAAAAGTGCTCATGATCACCAGGCATTTTGAAAAGCCTGGTGATTGTTGTGCTGTCAAACTTTTGAGGAACTACATGAAACAGGTAAAGCTTAACAATAATTAGGTCTTTGCTTTCAAGACAGAACATGAAGTCTCAGGAGAGGCACTAAAATTTGGCATGACAAAGTGCAGAACAAATTAAATCATCATTATGCAGTTGAAATTCCCTCCTTTCAGTAACCCACAATACAGACAAGTGCACCTTAATTTGCAAAATTTATTGCCACCAGCAATTGCAACCAGCAATTTTGACATAGCCTCAAGAAACAGTCATTTTCTTTCTGCTTTCAACTGACTGCTTGCAAGTCTTTATGACTCTTTCTATGTGCCCCAGACCTCAAAGAATAAATTAGCCCAGTAGGTCAGTAGAGAAAAGGTTAACACTGTTCCTCTGGGGAGAGAGTCTGCTCATGGCTGAGAAGAGGGATTGGGCAGCTGTAGGGCCTTATCTGCCCCATACAGATGAGACTCTTTGTGAGAGAAACAGCTTAAAAAAAATGAACAAAAGAGGTCAGGGCCTTTGCCAGAACTCTTTTACCATGGCGAGGGTTTTCTCTCTCTGATTTTACTTGCCTTTCCTCAAGGTGTGTCTAAGATGCTAAGGATAATTTCCTTTCAGAAGCACTAGGGTCTGTGATTTGGCTACTCTGTACCTCTGTTCTTCTGAGGGTCCTCTACAGAGTGCAGAGAGGGAATTTCCCCTAATTCTTTTTGATCTGGGGGTTGGCTGCATTTGTCTAGAGATTCTAGGTAGGTAGGAGCTCTTATCCAAAGGCAGGTTGACTTCTTAAGGGCTATGGGCTGCAATAACTTCATGGGAACAGCAGGCTTGGAGCTTTCTGGAAGTGTCTGGATTGCTGTAGGGGTGCAAACACCACACATGCAGTGAGGTTGTCCAAGAAATCCTGGACAGATGGTGTTCTGTGATGTGGTATGCTCTCCATTACTGGAAACTTTCCTGTTGCAATTGGATGGCTTTCTGAAAGATAGTTGAATTCATCTGCAGCTATTGGACTCAGTGTGGAATTTAATTTAGAGAAGCCCTATGGCCAGTGTTGTGCAGGAGATTAGATTGGGTGATCAGTAGTACCTTCTGGCCTGAAATCATAACTGCCTAAACCTCTAATATATCTAGTTAAAAGCTGGGTTTGGCTTTTACAATGGCCAGGTTGCCCTCAGCAGCATGAGTTTTTCTAAGGCTTACACTAGAAAGGACTGCCAAAACCTTCTGCTACAAGGAGCACAGGCATGTACGCAGTGTGCTATATGTCTGCTCCATATATTTGTGGTGAGCAAAATATAAATCTTTCCAGCAAAAGAACTCAGAAGAAGTCTGTTTGCCAAGTTACTTTCCTCCTTGGCTGGGAATTTAAGGGAACTTTTTTTTTCGCTCGTATAAGCGAGAAAACAATGGAATAGATTTTCTAGTTCTGACCCCTGTTCTCCAAGGCACATGCTCCCACCACTCTGGGTTTTGCACAGCTTCACAGGGGAAATCAGGAGCAAAAAGTTCAACTCTTGGGGCTTATCTGAGCAGGAAGTTAGTGCAGAGTAAGTCTGGGGGTATGTTTTAGGCACTGTAACTGTTCTGTGTTAAATCCCAGAGCGGATGTTCCTCTACTAAAGTGCCTTTGTGCGACTTGGCTTGATCCACTTTCCAAGGGCATTAATTTAAACTACAGAAATGGCATTTGTGGCTCAGGAGTTTGTGAAATGGCTACTGTGTTTTAGATTTTAATCCTCATTTATTTAGTGCTCCTTCACTGTATGGTCGGGTCTTTACTAGAGCAACACTGAGACTTTTTAGAGTAGCTGCAGAGAACCATATTGCATTTTTTTCCTCTTTTAGAAGGCCAGAATAATGTTGATATATTATTCTCTTTTAGCAGATAGAGAGATATTGCACGGCTTCAAAAAACCCTGCCTTGTGGGCAGCATCTACTGCAAACCTGCTGTCAAAGCAATACCTTGAAAGCAGAAAGGATGTTCAAAGCAAGCTCGAAAAGGCCTTGATAGGAACATCCACTTGAGTGACACTCGCAGGAAACAGTCATAAGTCTGAAGAAACAAATCTGTAATCATTCTCTTTTTAAACCTAGTAAATGTTAATTGTAGCCGTGTCAGGAGTATGGTCTGTCTTGGAGAAGCTCTGGCTTAAGCAGTGCAGGTGCAAAGTTGGGAAGGATCCCTACAATATCATGTTGTGGAATAACTTTGCTATTACAGCATGGAAGGTGTAGGTGCAAGCGACCTATTGATGGAATTTCCTCCAACAAAGTGGTAAATTATTCCTTCTGGTATTTCATGACTTGATTTATCTGTATTTTTTGTGAAACTCTTCCTGGCAATGCACATCCCAGTAGTGATAACTGAGGTGTGTGCACTGAAAGTTGACCAGTGTTAAATAAAGGCTGTATGGAAACGGGGTGATGCACCCCTTAGATACTTCAGCACAGCTGTGACTGTCTGCAAGATCGTTCTGCTGGTGTGAACACCAGTGATGAAGGCTCAGCCATCCCTGCCTGCATCAGGCTTTCCTCTAGCTGAGATTCTGGTGCTTTCTGCTGTGGAGTGCGAAGTTTTGATGCATGTCCAGTGCCAGGGCCGAGACACAGGAGATCAGAACTGAAGGAGCAGATCCAGAATGACACAGACACCAGAATGACATGAACATCTGCAAACTCCATTAGGAGTGTGGATTCCCAGATGGTGTTGAGAGAAGGGGGGGAGATTGGGCTGCAGACGCCAGACGGTCTCACCTTGCCTTGGCTGCTTGGAGGGAAAGGAGATGGAGGGGTCAGTAGCAGCAGAAAAACAATGAGGAAGGAAGATCTACTGGAGCTTGTCTCCATTCTCTCATCTCTTTCCACTGCCTTCTGCTGCCTTGGCCAAGTTGCCTGATGAATTTTCCTACTCTCAGCTCTTGGCTTTTTTCTTTGAAGTCACGCTGTGCTCTGGTCCCAGGTGGCTTCTCCTGTGCCCCTTTGCTTCCCCTCTGTCAAGCACATCATTAAAACTCATTCCTTCCAAAAGGTAATTTATACACTCACTAGACTCCACATTAAATATCTGGGGATTTTCAAAGGGAAACAGTAGAAATCATTTCCAAACATGCTAACTTTGCTATCATTTCTAGTTCTACCGTTCTCCCTCCCCTTCCCCCATGTTTCTGTTGGTTTTACTCAGATTCAAGGATACCAGCCCCAAGGTGACATTTATTTCTTAAGAGCCTGGAAGACTGAAAAAGATTATATTCAAGTAAATATGATACATCGCTCATTTACAACAGCTAATGAACTGATGGAACCGCCAGGTAGAGTTTTGTCTTAACAACCTGACTTGAGAACAGTTTTTGATCTCCCTCTTCAGCACTGAAGGCGTTAGTACCCATGCTGGTAGATTCTGCAAAAGGCAGCACATCCTATCCTTTGTGCTAATGGGGAACCCACTGTTTCTGTAAAGACCTTCCTAAAAAGCCAGGAAGAGGTAAACAGTGAACTTGGCTTCCTCTGGTATTACTTTCTTCTCCACCTGCCTGTATAGTTTCTAACACGCTACTTGTATTATGTAGGTCATGAATAATAAACTATTTTGGCTGGAGCTAAACAAAGGCAACAGGTAGGAGGGTCAGTTTTGCTATTTCCTTTGCAGACACTTGCAGGTTTTTTACAGCACAGATGACCAACAAAACCACCAATACTCTTGTAGGGCTCGTGGGGTGCCAAAGAACCCTTTGTCTCTTTGCTAGGTGGCTGTGCTGTCAGGGTAAAATTTTCAGTGATGTCAGATGAAAAAACTTTCCCGCTCACACATGATGGTGGTGGTTCTTATCTTTTATGACAAAGCTGGGTGATGATCTGCACCTTTCCCCATTCCTTGAGCTGACTGTAAGCCTTCTCCCCACAGCCTAGGAAACCTCTGCTAGTTTACTTAATACCCTTCCCTCTAGTGTCCTTTTGTGGTGGTCTCAGCAAAACCTTGAAAGGTGAAGGTGAAACACATCAAGTAAAATACTCTTGCAGCAGTGCTGGTTCAGCCAGTGGGAGAGAAGTAATGAAAATAGCATGAAAACACCTGATTATGTTTTCAGCTCTGATTAGGTTTTCAGCTCTGATTACGTTTTCAGCTCTGTTTGGCAGCTCAAAAGACCTTAGAGGGAACACAAAGAGACACCAAATACTGTAGTAATCTTGAGCTACATAATAATAGAGTATTCATTAGTCATTAAAAATAAATAATAATTTTAATAATAGCATGAAACAGTAAATAGTTCCAAAGTGGAAAGATATGCAGCAGTTGCTTTACTTCCCTTATAAAGAGAAGACAAAACAACAAATGCAGTGTGTAACCAAGCAATAATATTCTATTTTATAGTCTCTGGCAATAAGTTAATAATGGTTCTGTGGTGTTAAGGGCTCAGCACAATTTTAAAGGAATTTGATATTTTGGTCATCCAGGGAACCATTTTTAAAGTGAGGCTGGTCTTATTCACGTGATGAAGCCCTGAAATCATAAAAGTTGACCAGCAACAAAAGCAAACAACAACAACAAAAAAGGCTTTTTGATTCTATCATAAACATTTGGCTGTAAATCACCACTAGCCTCAGAATCCACTTAAAAAATATGATGTTATTTGACATTTTCTTAGCAGTCAGGCAGAAAGCTCCAGCTCCTGGATCATACAGATTTAGTTCAGTGTAGGGGTACAGTAAGTTACCCAGCACCTTTCATGATTATATCAACAGCACTTTCTGTTGGCTGACACATCAGGCTTGTTTAAAATCATTAGACCAAAGCAGACGTGCTTCCCTTCACCTTTTTTTTTTCTTTTCTCGTAATTTCTGAATTGATCAATTATGGGAGATTTTGAGAAAGTAGTAATAAAAACCAAACAGAAGACAGACAGTTTAAGAGCCAACTGTTAAATCATCATTATTAGCAGCGAAATGGTGTTTTATGACTTTGGACTAAAAAAATTTACTAATCTGAAAACTGTCTCTCTTGTTCCTTACTCCTTTCTTCACAACTGCAATTTATAAGAAGAAGCTGTCCAGCTGCATTTCAGGGACACAGGAGAAAGCAGCTTCTGTGTGTAAATTAGAAATAGATTTCAATTTTCTTGCTGCTGTTGTAACTAAACAGCCTGTTAACCTATTTAAATAGGAGAACATACTCTGTACTCCTGTTCTAGAATACATCAAAAATAATGTGATTATGTCTGTTTTGATACAACCCTATCTTACTGCTACCTATATGCTTTTACATGAATGATACATGGAATTAGTTCCATGTTTCTTCTCTTACAATTAGCATATTAATGTGCCAGACAGATAATGCTAAAAGCCTGGATGCTTGAGCACACACAGTGCCTTCTTCATGGAGCTGCAACACTCAGCCCCTGTGAGTCCTCAGGAATGTATCCGTGCATGCTCTGCCTCCTGCTTGTCCTGAGAGCAGCCCTGACCTATGGACCACAGCTGAGATACTTTAGGCACTTATTTACTTTGTTGGCCTCAGAAATTCCACTAAAAAAGAAAGGCTCAGTGTCAGGCTGCCCACAATGGGGCCTTTGCTTTTCCTAGGGATGTGTGTGGATGTGTTCGCGTGCGCACGTCACGGCTGCGCTCATTCCTCGATATCTCGGACGGTCGAGGAGATTTCTAAATGCCCAGAGCTCACACACAGGTTTTTGCTATGTGCCTGTCTGTATGTTTACACCTCTGCATACAGGCCATGCATTCCTGTGTTTGTGTACGCAGTGTGGAGGTTCAGACAGTCTCCCATGGCTTTATATGTCAGGGATCCAGCATGGCTTGTGAAAGCCCCTAATCTTTAGTCTATCTTGGTGAAACACTAATGAACTTGTAAAAACAGGAAGCAGTGGAAAACAAATGAATTTCAGCTGGTGTTTGAAGAGCTGTCAGATCCCCTAGCTGAAATGTTTCAGAGGAACATCTTTCTGATAAAACCTCTGAGAAAAGTGGAGGAGTTTCAGAAGAGTGATTGGAAAAACAGGATGCCGACTGGCAGGCTTTGCTAATGCATTGCATCTGTAAAGACTCCAGCAACTGAACACAGCATTAGCTATGTGAGAGCCACGGAACTAGGGAAAGTTATTACATCTGAGCGTGATGGGAAGAAGGGGGAAGGGGAAAAGCAGCTGCTGCCTTTATGCATCTTGAAGTTTGCAGTTTTTTCGAGCCTTTGACATTTTTCGTTCCATCTACTTAGCTGTCAGCACACAGCCTTAATTCTAACACTGATGAACAATGCTGCTTTGCTGTCCAATATCATCTTTCCTCTGAGGCTCTCCCAGCATTTCATGAATGTTAGGGAAGCTTTGCAATACCAGTGTGAGACACAGTGAGGGCTTGCTGGCTTCACGTAGGATGCTGCACCTCTTTGAAAAGGTGTCTGCACATCTTTGGCGGATGTTACCCTCATTTACAGTGGCTTATATCATGGGACTACAGGATCCTTGAGTTTCTACTAATTTCCCCTTTTCTCTATTCCAGAGTTTCTGGTCACTGTTAAATTGACCTTCTGGTGCTGGCAGCTGTTTTTGGGGGGCTGCCTCTTCCACTCCTGTCTAGGACAGGAGTCTGTTTCTTTTTGTCTTAAATCCTGCTTGACTCACGCTCTTGAAAATCAGGGTGTGGGAGTATGACTGGACCAGAGCCCATACAGATAAAGGAGCTCAAGGATATTCTTGCTTCCTCCAGTTTGGACATAGTTGTTCTTCAGAAAGCTAGGAATTGGGTCCTGATAGCCAGGAGAGTGTTAAAAGTGTAGAGCAAATTGACTTGACAGAGAGTATGAAGCAAACTGTAGCAGAACTATTGATTACGCAGAACCAGTCCTGGCTCTGTGGCTTTACCCACATCCTTCCAGTTCTGCTTTCGCTGGAGTCGGACCTCGGAGCTGAACTGCCATCCAAGGAACACGAGTGAGAGCAGGAGCTGTCTGTAGGGTCTCACTAATGAGTGTCTAATACAACACGCCAGCCTTAAAACATACAACTCTGTGTGTTTTCCCTCCTGCAGTGAGTTATTTCTTGTTTCTTTGCATTTAATCAATCTGCAACTCAACGAAACACTTACGCGTGAGCCCTCCTTACTCAGCAAAGCACTGAAACTTCTGTCTGCAAAAAACTCTTCAGAGAATGCCTCTGAGGATATGCACGTGCCCTGTTTGGAGCTGGTGCACCCAGAGCATCGTTACGGAGCTGAGAGCTGCCTTTGGATGTCTTTCTGGGGCTGTCACAGCCCTCTTTGGGGGAGTGACTCCGAAGATCGTAGGCATTGTTTATGCCTAAGTGGTTTCTAACATCCGAGTCATGGCAGCACAACTGCAATTCCAAACATCCTGATCTCTGCAAGGGGATCTAACAGTGGTCCCAGGAAAGCCAAGGACGGAGCAGCAACTGAAACAATGTAAACAGGAATACATTTAAAACAACAAGATGCAGAAAAATATCCAGCAAAGCTGGTCTTCATTAAACCCTTTCTCAGCTGTCTCTCAGCCGTTCCCACTGCTGCTTCAGTGCATCCTCGTTCCGTCTGCTCCTACAGCCCTTCCCTGGAAGGCAGATGCTTTTGTGGGTGAAGCATCAGGCTGGGAGTTGGAAGACATAATTTTGCTACTGAGTTGGGCAAAAGCAGTGTCACGTTTCCCTTTTCAGTGCCTGTCCCGCGATTCTTATCACCCCGACCTCCCAAAGGCCTGAGTTCATGCTCAGTTTCATGTACATGAATCACGGCAGCTGTGGTTGATGGGTTTCCATGTGTGTGGAAGGGTTTGGGAGGATCGTGGGGGCAGGCTGAGAGTAGATTTTGCAGGCAGATGCTCTCTTTGAGGAGACTGTTCAGGACACCGCTCAAAAAGTCTCTGCTCTCCTTTCTGAATATCAGGCAGTGTTTACAGAGATATAAAAATATTTTTCCATCACATAAAAATATATGCTCCTTAATTTCTGTATGCCGTGCTCCTTCCATAACTAATTAATCATCATGATGTCCTATGAAAAAAGTAATTATCTCAGTTGTCGCCGTCCCATTTCACAGGCAAGGAAAACCCTGGGGACACCTTGCTGTATTGTAGTGCTGTTTTGTTGATCCCAGGAAGCCTGGGTGCCTCTTAAGCCCAAGACAGGGTTTACAAATCCTACCTTGGTTCTGGAAGGAAATATATGATGAAATTTATCTAATGTGCTTTAACTTACAGAGAAGAAGAACGATTTTCACACGTCTAACTTAATGCTTACTTGTCTTTTTGTTGCTTTGCTTTGATCTGCTTCATCTTTTTGAGGCAACTGGCTTCATAGGGTAAGGGCTGCTGTCTGTTAGCTGATTACATCCTGAGTTTGAACACCCACTCTAACCCTGGCAGGCCCTTCACCTTCTGCATTATCTTTTATTTTCAACTGGATAAATACATTGTGGGGTGTTTTGTTTGCTTGTTTGTTTTTTATTTGTGTAATCACTGGGTTGTTTAAAAGAGATATCATAAGGATGAGCTGAATTTTTTTTCATTCAGATTGCTGATATTTTGACGGTAATGAGTTCGCTTCTGTGACACAGGTTTTGTTAATTTGCCAAAATTCAGGTAGATATTTAGGCCATGTTTTTGCACAAAGGTGATAGAAATGTTCAGTCACAGCTGTAGCTAATGCGTGCTTCTAACAGGAGTCAGTGCAAAAATGGAAATTTGGAACAATGGAAAATCTTACTTGGTCTGAGATTCTAGACATCTGAGTTTAGAAAGAATTTTAATTTTGGAACCCAGTTATTCAGTATCTGTCACACACATCCAGCTTCACACTATCATATTCATCAGTGTTATCCAGTGCCAGCTTTGACTGGAAATCAGATATTGGATGAGAAGGACTCCGTGCTCGGGTGGCTGCGGGGTTGTGTCCTTTGGTGTTGGCTTCAGCCCCATCATAACTGCTGGACCCCAGTGAGCTCAGACTCCCACAAATGTGCAACGTTGACTCCGCAAATCTGTTTCTCTGTGAAATCTTCTATTGTTCTGTGTTTGAGGCCTTGAGAATTCTCTCCATCAGAAAAAATAATTTGCCAGATGTCTTAATAAGCCCCGTGCATTTATAGTTCTATATAAGGAGGATTTTTTTAAGCAGCGGATGTTTATTTTTGGCAGCTTCTGTCGTTTAACGATTTTCCTGCTCCAGCTACCCTCCAGAAAACTGATAAGTGTATCCTCTTCTCATCTTTCAAATTTAGAGATGAGCATCAGGACTGGGTCCAGTGTATATGTTTGGCCTAAGTCCAAGCACTGTCTGATCACGGAAGATTTGGGGAAAGTTCCAGTCCAGGTTACAGAATCTTTGGGTCTGCTGTTTTGTTTTTCATCATTCAAATGAAATAGATTTAAAGGTTTAGCCTATATTTCTATTATTTAAGAAAGCATCTATGTGTGTATGTAACGGGAAAGAGAAATAGTACATCGACTTGAAAACCCTCCAGTTCTAATAAGGGAAACAGCTTTCTCATAGGTTCCCACATCATCAGTCAGCTCATCACATGCATGCTGCTGCAAAACATTTTTTTTGTGATGAATTGAATAATCACATCTGTTTCTCAAGCTTGAGAAAAGTTTAAAAAGTCATTAACATTCTCCCGTTTCCACCATTGGCAGAATCTGCTTCTTTTTTTTTCTTTTTAAATCAGACTCTTGGCAGCGTAGACACGTGTGCATGTGAAAAACTTGTCTGTGTGTGTTTGTGTGTGTGCCTGCAGCTGAAGTGAGTGTGTGTGATTGTGTGCACTCCCACACAGACAGACAGCAGCGACTTCTGCACAGGCACGCAGCCACCACCTGCAGGCACGGACACAGGGATGAATCACGGGATCAGAGAATATCCTGAGCTGGAAGAGACGCACAAGGATCACCCAGTCCAACTCCTGGCCTTGCACAGACACCATAATCCCACCCTGAGCCTGAGAGCGCTGTCCAAACGCTCCTGGAGCTCTGGCAGCCTTGGGGCTGTGACCATTCCCTGGGGAGCCTGGTCAGTGCCCAGCACCCTCTGGGGGAAGGACCTTTCCCTGAAATCCAGCCTGACCCTCCCTGACACAGCTCCAGCCGTTCCCTCGGGTCCTGTCCCTGTCACACAGAGCAGAGCTCGGAGCTGCCCCTCCGCTGCCCCTCCTGAGGAAGCTGCAGCCCCTGCTGAGGCCTTCCCTCAGCCTCCTCTTCTCTAGACTGGACAGCCACTCCTCATACAGCTTCTTCTCTAGGCCCTTCACCATCTCCACAGCCTCCTTTGGACGCTCTCTAGCAGCTCAGTATCATTTTATACTGCAGTGCCCGAAACTGCCCCCAGCCCTGGCGGTGAGGCCGCCCCGGCGCAGAGCAGAGCGGGACGATCCCTCCCCGGCCCGGCTGCCGATGCTGTGCCTGCCGCCCCCCAGGTCAGGGATGTCCCTCCTGGCTGCCAGGGCACTGCTGACTCAAATTCAACTTCCCATCGACCAGGACCCCCAGGCCCCTTCCCGTGGCGCTGCTCTCCAGCCTCTCATCCCCGGCTCTGTCCGTACATCCAGGGTTGCCCCGTCCCAGGTGCAGAATCCGGCACTTGCACCTTGTTAAACTTCAAACAACTGGTAGTCGCCCATCCCTCTGATTTGCCTGGGTCGCTCTGCAGGACCTCTCCGCCCTCTCAGGATGGGCTGTGTGTAGAGCAGTGCACGCAATTCCTCCCGGAATTCCGGCTCTTCCCGTCGGGAGCACGCACCGAGCTCCCCGTGCGCTGCGGATGCTCCGGGCACATGCAGGCAGGAGACGCGAGAGGGCAGCGTCCCCTCTGCTGCCGCCTCCGCCTGGGCTCGCTCCCATTGTTGTGTTTATGCAAACAGCCTTTGACATAATAGCTTTGAAACAGTTGAAAATTGGATTGTGCCTTAAGGCCAAACATTCAGACCACCACCTTGGCTATATTCATCTGCCACAGTAAATTGGGTTCAGCCTTGGCTCCACGCACTGTATTTCAGGGAAGGATTACAGCTTAGCAATAACTTTTGTACAGGAAAGACAAATGCAAACTCCTGGCAGAAATATTGGAGCTGTTTAGTTGTGCAACCCCCTATCTGGAGGAATACAGATTGCGCTGAGAATTCCTCTGGACGTCCGAGGAGCAAATAAAACAAATTCTCGGGCTGGAATCTCCATTCCTTTCTTTTTCAGCTTCCTAATGCAATCTAATTATGGTTTAACCTCCTGAAATAAATACCTAATAAAAGATGAACCTATTAGAAGAGTAAATTTACTGCCCACTAGTTAGCAGAAATTCTTGCCGTGCTCCCTTTAAGTGATAATGTTATTGGGATAGAACATTGTTTGACTGGTTAATGGTCCCTCCACTGCAAGACAGATTACATGGAAAATAAAAGTCAAAGCACAGCCAGTCACAGTGTCAAAGCCCATGATTAAAAATACTTTTAACATAAAAAGATGTGTTGAAAAGAAGGGAGAGGGTAACAGCCCCTCCAAAAGGTGTTCAGCTAGAATTTAAGCTCTGGTCTAAAATGGAGACAGTGTTCCCTAAATTCACCATAGTCAGTGCCATAATTAATTTTCTACAGGCTGCATTACAATTGTGTTGCATATTTAAGAAAGTGGAGGTTTGTTTGGTCCTGATCCCAGAGGCAATGTGCTAGTTTCAACCTTTTCCAATTCATCCTAGCAGATGTGATGTGTCCGTGAAATTTGGGCCTATATTCTTCCTTCTGTCTCCAAGAAGGGTGGAGATCCAGGTGGAAAGGAGGAGATGGTGTCAAAAGCTCTGTACGCTGGCAGGAGGGATCTGAAGGTGAAGCTAGGGTGGGGACAAGGCGAAGGCTTGGGAGAGAAGAAAAGCAGCAATTCCTCTGGCACTCTTCCGCTCTGCATCTCTAGTTTCCATCGTGGTGCTGGCCCATCAGTGGATTAATGAGGCCATTGACTTTGCCAGAGGTGGAGAATATAAATAAAAGCAATTTCCTGGCCTAGCTTCCACTGAAACCTAATCCAGTGGGAAGAGAAAGGCTCTCCTCTTAAGACGAAGGGTTTTTTAGCTCGGGTGGTAGCTGAGCTGCTGATAACTTTATTGTGAAAGCAAGATGATTTTTCAAACTATATATTGAGCTTTCTAAATTCATGCAGGCTTGCAGACCAGCTGCTTCTGGTGTGCAAATGGGGTGACACGTGTTGTTAGCAGGAATGAATAATAACAAAACCACATTTCTTATGTGAGTATCTAAATATTTTTCAGGGTGGAATTTGCCCAGATCTCCTTGTGCTGTACCTGTAGAGGTCTTCCACTTGGACTGTCTTAACTCTCCTTTATTTATTGCATATACCAAGGTCTCATCCCCTGCTTTTAAGGCTACAGAATAGAGCAAGAATTTTACCCGCTTGACACTGCTTCTGAACGAAGCAGTCCCTTTATGTTAGCATTGGAAGCACTAGTTGCACTTAATCAAGAAGTAGAGCAAGCATGGAAAACTCTGCTGTGTGCATCCCCCGTCAGCTATGATGGACCAAATTCTGAAGCAAAAACTCCCATGTTCACATTTTCAACAGCAACTCTGCCCTGAGATAAGGAGCATTTAGTACCTTCCACAGTCAAGACACAGCAGCTTAGTTGAAGTGGGACAGCAGGAGCATTACACATGTTCTGTTCTAAGAACAAAATCGTCAGAATTAGCCCACTTGATTTATTTATTTATTTATTTATTTGTTTATTTATTTATTTATTTATTTATTTTTCTAGTCAGCTTAGTCACACTTTGCTCTCTTATGCAACTTAGTTTTGCCAGCGGGTAAAATATTTGGTGCTGGCCTCTGCCAGAGAACAGAATTCACTAGTTGAAAATGGATAGGAAGTCACACATAATAAGAGAATCATATATTTCCATGGTACTATGAGGAAGTTTTGCTGCTTGAAAAAATACTTGTTTCACGAAAACACAATTAATCTTTTTTTTTCTGTCCCCAGCTGTTTCTCCCAGAAAGAAAAAAACCAATCTTGCTAGATGTCTTCAGTATGGTCCCCCCCATTTATCAGGCCTCTCACACTGAATAGAGCAGTATTTTTATGGACAAAACTGAGTGAGCTGGCTGGATTTTGCTGTAGCAGACTCTGATGTGGTAAAGGCTCTTTGTCATATATCACAGTCAGAAGTCATTTATTATCCTGCTTTCCTTTGGGAAGAGACTGGGGCAAAAGATCCGAATTCTACCTTTCCTTTTCCTCAAGTGTGTGTTTTATAATCATCACTTATTAGCAGGATTATGGTAGCATCTAGGTAATCTTGCCAGGATCGGGGCATTATTATGATGAACAATGACAGAAGCCTATTCATTAGAGTCCAGAGAAATTGTTTTGCTTGGCTGTAAAAGCACTTGGGCCAAGGAGGTCAGACAGCTTTATTCAAAGTCCTCTGCCCGTGTTACCAACTCTCGTGATATTATCAAAGTCTCCCACCATCCTGGGCTTTTCAGTGAGCAGCACCTCCTGCTGTCATGTGAGTCCACAAGAAGCTCAGCCTTCATTAAACGAGAGACATGATTCAAGCCCTGTTGATTTCAAGTGAAAAGTCTGAAAAATATGGGAAGCAGAAGGCAAATAATTAACCNTCTTAGTAGTTTCCTGGAGCTCACTGGAGACGGGGCAGGAGGAGACCTCAGAAGTTCTTAGTCCTGTGTTTTTCCATTCCTGAGCCTGTGCTCTCCAGTGCTGGTGCAGAGCAGGCAGGCGGGTGTGAAACACCTTTTTGTGTGACTCAGGGCCCTGCCAAAGCAGGAATGATTCCTCATAATCTGAAGGAGGCAGAAAAAGTGTGGGCTAAATACTCCTAAATAATTACTTCATGAAGTGAGGCTCAGTTTCAGTCTAGCCCACCCATCTCTGAAGGATGGCTATTCCCTCTGCATTTAGAGGGTGAAAAGCTGGGAGCCAAGAATAAGTAGAGTGAAAGGGGTTATGATAAAAATACATCTTTCCTCTTTCTCAAGATTGTCTTCCCCACAGCCAAACACACACAAATGCCACTGGCTGTATCTCATTTATCCTTGGTTTCTCCTTTCCCTGTCTAGCCCCTTTGTCTCCTGTCTCTATGCCTTGTCAGATATATTTACCCATCCAGGCTCCCAGGCTCTTGCCCAACTCTAGCAGCACTTAAAATGGTGGTTTTCAGGAAAGCACTACTTAGAGCAGACAGAAGAAGGATCTGAATTAGGATTAACCCAAAGAAAGCAATTCCCTTTACTGGAATTTTTCTGATAGCCCCAATTTCTGTTTTTTTCCTCTTTGAGTACAAAGGGGTGAGTTCAAATAGGATCTTTTCTCCCACTGGAATCCTGAAAATTGAGGAAACCCTGAAATCTCCCTTTTTTTTTTTTTCCCTTTGAGCCACAAATGCTGGGGGCCCTGTGGCCCTAACTGATGGGCAGAACTTGCTGAAACACAGATTGCCCCACTCACAGGAAACCAAAATTGTTCAAACAAATGCTGGAACAAAACTCAGGAATGAGAAGGCTTTCCATGGATTGGAAATGCCAGTTCTCAGTTTGTTTAGTTCTCAGAAGACTTTGAAGCGTTTGGGTTGATGTTTTTGGTTTTAGAAACAAAACAGCTGCCTGGTCTCCTGAGTCTGTGCCAGGAGTCCACACTCCCAGGAACCCTTTTGTGCTGTCTCCACATTATTTTCCAGCAGAAAAGTATTTCACAGGAGAGTTTCCATCCAGTTTCACTGGGAACCTCTACTCAGTCCTAGTAAGCCTGGTACTACCAGGGGAATCCTGGACCCCATTTTGAGCTCTGCTTAGTTTTTACTCTTTCTTGCTTTGACCTTTGCCTTGCCATCTCAAGCTCTGTGTGAAGATGGGCCTTGCTCTCTGAGCAAAATCTTCCAGAATTCAAGGTCTTCCTTCCTATTCTGAGAACCTACAAAAAGAACTTTCAGTCCTGTCCTTTCAGCCAAAGATTTTTTTCTTTCCTCTTTCTTTCCCTTCCCTCTACAATTAATAAGCTAATAATTTTGCTACTGATCCATTCTTCATTAAAAAGCTGAATCCCTTTTGTTAGATCTGGTCGGAACAAAGGTAGGAGAATTTATGTCTTAATTTTAGTTCATTATGGCAGAGAGCATCCCACCCCATCATTCTCCCTCTTCCCCCCCTCCCCAAGCCCTCCCTCTTCCTTTAGAGGATCAGTTATCACTTTGCCCCTAAACTCCTCACATTCTGCAGAGGCATTGGAGGAGCCTTCACTGCCCTTTATCTTCTGCTGCCTCATTAAGAGAAATGAACCTGAGTCTGAGAGAAATGACACAAGGGAAATAAAAATATAATCCCTTGGTGCCACCTATAATGAATTGTTATGAAAACCATGAAAATATCTGTCTGCAGATATTGTTCTTTGATTTGAAGTCAGTGTTGTAAGCGGTAATTTTTGTCATTAAAGCTGTTAATCTGCGCAGCGTTCCTCATAAGTTTTTATGAAGAAAAACAGCCCTGCTGCCTACATGCTCATGCAGGGAGCTTCTGAGCACTGCTGCATGAACAGGGCGCCTTTGAATAATTATCTTTAATTATAGCCAAGGTGGTTGCCTGTCTCATGGATGGGGCTGTTTCATGGCAGCCTGCTGGCCACTGCCGAGAGGGTTTGGAATGAACTGGTTCATCTGAACCTCGCTGACACCGAAGTCCCCAACTGGCTGCTGGTGGGGGACGTGTGGGAATGTCCTGGAGCACTGAGCTCTCTGTGTGCGTGCAATTAGCTGTGCTGATTGCCCCGACCCTGTGCTTTTGTCTTGGGGATGGGATTGTGAGGGATCAGAGATGAGCTGTGGGGGACAGAGGTGTGCTAGGAGTCCTTCCCCAGCAGTCACAGAGCAGATCTCCTTCCTGCAATCCACCTTCAGCCTTTCTGGAGTGGGGTCCTCTTCTGCCACATCTGAGTGCTTCCCTGAGATGCCAGGCAGCTGCTTCTCATGCTGTGCATGCCAAGCCAGGGCAGAGGGGTCCCTACAGCCCTTTTCACCAGTGTGGCTGCACTCCATTACCCCAGGTAACGCTCTAGACAGAAATCAGTGATGTTGGGGAGGGCAGAAAGCATGGAAGCCTTATGGTGTTTAGATTCCTCTGCCTAAAAGGAGCTATGGTCATAGTGGCCCGGAGGAAACGGCCTCAAGTTGCACCAGGGAAGGTTTAGATTGGACATCAGGAAAAATTTCTGCACTGAAAGGGCTGTCATGCACTGGACAAAGCTGTCCAGCAATGTGGTGAAGTCACCATCCCTGGAGATGTTTAAAAGACACATAGATGTGGCACTCTGGGACATGGTTTAGTGGTGGGGTTGGCAGTGCTGGGTTAGTGGTTGGACTCGATGATCTTAAAGACCTTTTCCAACCTAAGTGATTCTGTGACTCTAAGGAAAATCAGACTTTGAAAGGTTTTTTTACATGTCCCTCACAGAATTAGCTCCCTGCTGAAAATGGTAATATTAACCTGCAGCCTGATCTTGTAGGGATTTCCTCATTCCCATCAGAAATCAGGTAAAGTCTCAGTGCTGATTTACACTAGGCAAACATTTGGCTTAATTGCTTGACTTCCTGGATCTTAGCACAACCACAGACACCCCCAGCTCTGCAAATATTTAGGTTCCCATTTGTGGAAAAGATGAAGGCTGAGACTGATCTCCACTGACTTTGCAGAAAGGGCATTGTGAACTGCATGAGAATAGAGGCAACATCAGAGGTTTAAAAATAGAAATAAAAGACCAAGAAAGAGAATGAGTTAATAAATCTTTCAAGACATCAAGTTGATGGAATAATGAAAACAACTACCAGGACTTGCCATGGCCCCTGCCCCTTAAAGGAAGCCTCTTCCCCATTTGGTCTCTGCTTTAAAAACAGAAGGGTTGTAAATAGCTTATGGTTGAAGGCATAAGACATTCATTGTCTTTTCTATTCTTATGCAACTGTCCACTCTGAAGTCCTGGTATTTTACTCTTAAACATCTGGAACTAGGATTCCTGTACAGAATGCCCATAATCTCTGTTGAGAAAGTCGTTTATGTTTCCTGAAATTCTCAAAAGTATCCCTAGCACCAGGTCTTTTATTTAGGCAGCTTGAAGCTGTGAGAATTCCTGAGGAAAAGCTCTTTATCTGCTCTGCTTCAAGGTAGAGAACTCCAAAATGTGGCAAATTACCCTTTATGCTCCAGGCAGAGTAGCAGTACAGGACAGGCAATTCTTTTCTTGCTTCTGACATCCCACAGCTCAGCAAGTATTTTCCAGCATTTCTGGGGATGTAAGAACAAGATGATCAGGGAAGAGGGCTCTGCAGACACCATTAACATGGTAGGCTGAATCTGCTAACAATAAGTCAATGATTCCTTCTGACGTGACTCTAAGAGTAGCAGAAGGACGTCTGTAGGATGACTCATGTTAATGGAAGAGTGGGATGTATGACTTGAGATTTAGGACAGATGTCAGGTTCAGCGAAGTGTGGTGTAAGGAAGGTAATTTTTACTGGCATGGTAGCGGGAGACAACTTGTCAGAGTGATGTTGACTCCTTTTTTGGTATTGTTTTGGCAAGTCCTTTGGGAAGATGGCAAATGGAAAGGGCAGAGGAAGATCCGGCAACATCCCCTGCTAGATGGAAAAGGTTGCCTTCCAGCAGAAAAATAGACCGTGGGGTGGTGGTGATTCCATTTGCAAAGCCTTGGAAGAGTTGAGAAGAGATTTTTTTTTTATTATCTCCAGTGCGGTCAGGGTGGTTGCTCCCTCTCAGACCTGTCTGTGCGTTGAGTTTGCACCATTCCCATGCGTTGATTTAAGTAAAGGACCCATTTCAAACATGGCAAATCCCTATGCAGACCCCGCTTCAAGAGTTATGCAGTTCTCTTTCTGCCTTGCACACTCATGCTCACCAACAGAAGCTAAATATTTTAAAGTCTAGGTTTAAAATATCAGAGAGAAATCCATCAAGTTAATTCTCATAACATCAGGAGATACACATCTTCTGCTGGCACTGATTTCAAGCTCCTGGTCTTACTTTTCCTGCTTTTGAAGTATTCCAGGACAGATTCATGGGCCAAGAGAGGCCCAGCAAAGACATTAAGCAAAACTGTGATACTTCCTTTTCTTTGTTCAAGAAGGGTATGTGGGTTACACTCTTACTTTCATTCTGGTAACTGTAACAGTAAGATCTACAGTAACGATTTAAAAAGCCTTTGAATGATTTCCAGTCTCTCCTCCCACCTCCTAAAAGCTGAGGTGAAGTTCTATCCAGCTGTCATTGGGAACAAGAAATTCAACCAGACACCTTTAGCAATATTAGTCTTATTTATGCAAAGTCAGTTCTTAATTAATATTGCTGTACAGTCTATAAGGCAAGGATCAGGGCTGCCTACTTCCACTGCTACGTGTGACCTGCACCCTATCCCAGACCTTATTCTTTCCTGGTTGCCTCTTTGAGCACATGACATTTATCTGCCACAATCTCTGCTGCATTTTGTCCCCCCTGTTCACAGAAATGGTTGCAGCTGGAATTTGAGTGGAATTTCCTGCTCTCCCTGGTTTCCGTGTTCCTTCTTGCCACAGGGTCAGGACAGGAAGTGGGATTTTGCAGAATATTTTGAATGCAGTGTGGGAGACTTAAGAAAAAAGTGAAGTTCAAGTGGTATCCACTGCTGCATCTGCAGATGTGCCAGTGTTTGTTCCATTGTGCTGTCGTTTATAGGGTCTTATTTTTTCTGAACACAATGGGATCCTGATTCACGATAAGAGCTCAGACAGTTCTGCCTTATACAGATAGTATTAGGAATGACCAGAATAATTTGCAAGATATTAGCTAGGTGATAAATTTTGCAAGGTTCCACTGAATAGGCAGAACTATATCTTGCAAGTAGAGAGGTGAAGACCTAAAATTAAAGATGAGTTGCTGGCTTAAAAAGAGAAGGAGAAAGAAGGGCGGGGATCACATCCCCTGCACTCCTGTCTGGTAGGCACCCAAGCGTCTCCCTGTGCCCCAAAAAGACTTGTTTCTTCCACCAGGTTATAACAGATTCCAGAGCCAGCGTGAGCTGAATAAGCAGATAACCCAGCACGTTGTGTGCTACCTCTGGTTGCCACAGCAGAAAGACTCCTGCGGACAAAGCCTTTGAGTTGCCTTGTCATTTTTCGTGGATGGAAGAGGAGGAGCAAATTGATGTACAAAAGAGGGAGCTGGATACAGCCTGGGGTTGAAAGCCACAGGGCTTCCTTTTCTGCCTTCTCCACTGGAGCCTTGTGTTCGTTCCCCACCTGGACAGTGAGGTTTCTCCTCTCCTCACACAGGGATGTGTTACAGGTTGTCAAGTGCCACAGTGCCAGGAGACTGGAGACCTTACAGTGCCTGTTAAGGAGGGCTGTTCTGAGCCAGGCTCTGTCTTCTGATGTCCAGTGCAGGCCTTGCAGCTCGGACACCCAGGGTCAGTCAGCTGCAAGGATGAAACAGCTTCCCGTACTTTCACAGCAAGAGTCAGGCTCTGAGCCCTGGCCAGCAGGGTCTGGCTGGGAAGCGTGGGAAACTTAACAGTAAGAGAAAATCTGCTCTATCAAGGGCTGTTTTCCTGGGGCTGCAATTTCTAATGCATCCAGCACATTTTTTTGGGTAATCTCTACTCCTGGAGCAACATTTGGAAGAGTGGGAAAGAGCAGTATTTTATCTGCAAAAAAACAATTCGTACAACAAATTGAGAGGGACACTTTCAGTCACTAACAAAGTAAACAGAGCTCCACAGGTCTCAGGCTGCCACCTTTTGCTGAACCCATTAACTGTTTCCTTAATGGCAGAAGAGTGAAGTGGATTTTCCTCTTCATTACTTTTAGTGTAGGATATAGGTTTTTAAAGTGGATCCTTTCTGAAGGAAGGAATAAATTAATACCTTGAAGTTTTCTTTTTCCAAGTCTAATCTTTGTGTCAATGCAGTAGATTGTCTTCACCTTATTTTCTCTTCAACTCTCTTATTTAAGTTCAAGTAGATAGTTTTCCTTCAATATCTCATTGTAACTGCCTCCTTTACCAGGACAGTTAAGGGATATTGATGTGATTGTTGTAGACATGCTTTGCTCAGCTGTTTGTCCACTGTGAGTTGTTGCAATTGTCCAGCAATCAAAATATTAAAATCTTATAAACTGTAAGTCAGTCAAGACTGAACTTATGTGAGAAGCATTCATTTAAGGTTGGTGTTTGGGCAAGACCTAGGTGCAAATGTCTCTGACCCAGTGGAAGCACTTGAGACCTGCTTCTTGCAATCACTTATTCCAAAATTGTGATATTTGGTTATTTAGCCTATCAACACAGTTAATAACAGCTGGGACTGAACTTACTGGTTACTCTTTTCAGGCAGGTTCATGGGAATTCTATCAAATACCTGCCCCATGCTGCTTCCATTTTGTCTCTTGGTCTGGGACGTGTCCAAGTGTGCTGGGTGATAGCAGACATCCCATCAAGACGTGCCTAGAAGTAGCTCATAGGTCTGTATCCAAACCAGCCCTGATTTGTAGACAAGAACCACTATGAGAATGATTTTGACAAAGACTGTGAGCTATTCCATAGATGAGGATCACGATGAAAGTGCACAAGTCTGGTGCAAGATGACCTCAAAATTCCCTGCAAATGTTGGTGTAGACGAGACCTGAACGGTTGGAAAGCAGCGTATGTATCACGAATGAACACAAATGTTCAAGTTTCCAGTGTTGGATGCATAAAGGTTTTTTTTAATACACTCTTCAGAAGAAATGTCGCAATACTTAATTTCTAACCAGCTGTAGATTTTACTTGGGGTAAATAGCATCCTTTGCTCCCTTGCTTGCTAGAGCCATGGCTGATACAATGTCATGGGAGAACTGAATGCTACCAGCTGTACAGCACTCTTCGTCAGCTGGGTTGCAACTGGCACCTGTGAATTATCCTGCCATATGCATTATTTCTGCTTCCTTCTCTTATGATCCTGAACTGGGGCTTCTTCCAACACTGCTGCAACAGAAACTATCATCCAGTTTTCCACTCTGCTATATGTGCTTCATAATTTAAATTTCTTATTTTGACTCCACTCCACTCAGATAAACTCCAGGATTCTTACTCAACTCATACGGAATTAAGGCCACAGAAATAGTGAAGGCTACACACACAAAGGCATCCAGAACTCTAATTTCTGTTTGGTTCCTAAGGAAAATGTACATGTTGATGTCTTTTTATGGACTGGAGTTTGAAAAAACTATTTACAGAGCCTAATTTTCAGGTGGAGATAAATATTGCCTTACAAAAACCCTTGTGAAATTTATGTCCTGTATGAGTTTTCCAAAGTCCTTCAGGAAGTCAGCAACAAAGAAAGGCACCAGGTTCACATCTCCCGACACCGAGCCACACTACCTAATTGATACATTTCATACTTGTAGGAATGTAGCCAATTTTTAATCTTTGATCTCGGTGTGAACTTACTTAGTGTTATAAATGTTGAATTTTTAGTGTATTTTTATACCGTTACAATTATGAAACTGACTTCTCATATTTATCTTCCTTCAGGAAACCGAGTAGCACGATTATTGGGATCAGTTCTTTGAAGCCTGCGATTCCACAGGCGTGTTTTTTCTTCGGGCTGTCTCCAAGCAGTGACACCATGTCTAGGTCTCATCGTAACAGCCCTAATGAAAAAGCGAAGTGAACAACCCATCATTAGGTTCATACGTCCTCTAGGATTCAGTAATATGGCAGTGAGTCAGGCTCAGCGCTATCGCTTTGGCTGCGGTGTTTTATGGGCTCCCTGACCCAGTGAAGTCACCCGGTCATCGGTGCCGGGCTCCAGGGTGAGCAGCGTGTGGTCTCCTTGGAAACTGCAAAGTTGTGCGGGAGGCAGGAGTGTGCGTGTCCCAGAAACAGAGCGAAGAGAGCCTGATAGGAGATCTCCAGCCGGAATTTCACCGGAGGAAACCATGTCTGATAACTCGGCCTTGCCAAGCCTTTCATCTGACCTGCTGCTGTCCCAGCCTGTCACCCCTGTAACCTCCTGTTAAAAATACCAGCATGTTTCCTTGCTGGCCGGATATCCTGCCAGCGAGCTTCGGTATCCCAGGGAGCTGAAACTCTCGGAGAGCCCTGCTGCCACAGGGGGCTGTCACCCTAACACAGAGCCAGCTGGACAGTCAGCAATTCAGCCTTCCACCTCTTTAGGGCTTCTTTAGAGGGATCTGCTTCCCCATATTATCACAGAATCATTTAGGTTGGAAAGACCTCCAAAATCGTCGAGTCCAACCTTATCTATGATTAAAGACACTGCGTGCTGGAGGGTTTTTTTCTCAAGCTAATCTTGATGTCAATGCAGTAGATCCTCTTCGCCTTATTTTCTCTTCACCTTTCTATTTATTTAAGTTCAAGTAGGTAGTTTTCCTTCAATATCTTATTGTAACTGCCTCACTTACTAGGACATGCACAGCAGTATGTTAAAATCAACACCTACTAATCAACAATTAACTCCAGTGCCAAATATTCCCCCTTCCTTTGTGATAACAGCTTGATATTCTGCAGAAAGGAACTGCCAGCTTTGAAAATCAGAATGTGAGTTGTCTCCAGCTCTGCTCAAGCTCTCCATTGTCACCGATTCCTCCTATTTGTTGGTTGTTTTTTAACTGATATTAGAAGAGCACCTGGGAATGCCAGGTAAGACCTGCAGCCCTGTGGGGACAGGAGCTCCCTGGCCAGGTGCTGTACAAAGCAGGTCCAGCCCCAGAGAGCTCGTGGGCCAGAGATGAACCCCACAGCAATGGATGAATTGGAGAAATTGGGCCGACGTGGTTTGGAGAAATCTTAGTGCAGTGGGATACCCAGAGTTTGACAGAAAGGTCAGCTGGCTGCCGGATTGATAGACAGCAATGGGAACAGTCTGTAAGCACTAAGCACGAGGAAATGATAAGGTGGTTTACCAGAGGATAGGTTATTGGACAGGTTTTTGGCACAAGTGGTGGAGCAGCGTGGGAGAACACATGGCAACGCTTAAGGGAGAAGTTGGCTCGCAGCTTCTCAGGTTTGTCCGGGACGCAGTAAGCCCAGGAAGCTCCCAGTTTTTTCCTGCAGAGATAAAAAATAGCTTTATTTTTAAAACACTGGTATTTTGTTCTACCACATTCCTTTTCATTTCTACTCAGAAAAGTTTCCTAACTTCATTTTTATTTGTTTCATATTTCCTATGAAAAGTACAGTGATCAAAATTTTAAAATGTATCTTTTGGTACAGGTTTTCAGACTTACTACGAAGTCACATATTGAAAAGCAAACATTGAATATCGTAACGGAAAACATTTCACGAAGAAACTCCTTGTTCATTTCCTTTGTTGGGTTTTCATAAAATCTGTAAAAAGCACTAACCAGGTTAAATGCTTTGGCTAGCAAAAATTTCCATGTTTGTTGAAAAGGTATTCTTCCTGAGAATCATTCTGATGAAAACACTTAAACCACCTCCTGGAATTAGAAAGAAATATTATTAAAAGGTATTTGCCCAAGTTTCCTAAAGGGAAACAAGTGTCGGTGCTAGATAATTAGAAACCAGGGACTCAGCCTTTTCTCAAACAACTGAACAGAGCTTCTTTGAACTCATCTTGACTTCTCAGTGCTGTGTCAGAGGAGGAGATTAGTGTTGGAAAACATGCTACAGACAGGAGTGAATGCTGCACTGTTTAAGAATGAAAAAATTGCAGATCAAGCCCTTTTTCCCCCCCTCAGCTACAGCTCTTGCTTTGGGAGACAGGATATGTCACAGTTCCAGGACTGCAGCCACTGAAGTGCTGGATGGAGGTTCCCTGCAGAACAGGAGGCAACAACTGCTCTGAAGAGCTTCCAGGCAGCAACAACAAAAAAAAAAAGGATGGAAAGAATGAAGAGTTTCAAGCACAGCTTCTGCTGCTAGTGATAGGAAATCGAGATGTAAACTCAGACCAAAATATATAGCTGAGATTTTACAGCAAATGACAGGAGACAGGGTGATCTCACTACAGGAGGTGGTAAGGAACACCGAGCATCCAGGTCCAGGAAAGGAGCAGTGTGCTGGAAAGAGGAGCTGCACTGGCAGGAGTGTATAAATAGAAATTATGTGCTTTGTTCAGAGGAAAAATTTGGATTGGAATGCCTTAACTATTGAGGAAAGTAACAGAAAGAGAGTGCTTCTGGGAGATTTCCATCAGAAATTGCAAAATCTTTTTCCCCCTCTCTCTGCCCAATGCAATTAAACAGTAATAGGAGTGCGTTGCACAGTTTATGAAGCAATAATCCAGTTCCCAAATGGCTGAACCGGGAGACTGATGGCCAAATCATTTATCCCAATGAGGAAAATAGATTATTGCTCAGGAAAGCAGCAGGATGGCATTGTTACAATTATTCTGCTGTCTCAGTTTATCAGTTCAAAAATCTAGATGGGAATTCTCTCCCTGGGATCAGTTTCTGCTTTCCTTTCTTGCACTGCCAGTCCTGAGCGAGGAGTCCTGCTGACTGTGCCACGATTACCTGTGGAGCAAAGTACAGCCCTCAGTGAACGAGAGTGACAGGGCGAGGGTTTCAAGGCTGCAACAAAACATGGTAGCTGGTGAAGTCAGTGCAATTCTGGCCGGGAGATGTGGAGACATAACATTATGAAGTAGGAATGTAACAGCTCTCATGTGACTGCACAGGGGATATTGTGCTTAGTTCTAAGCACCTCGTTAACAGAACCGTATTAACAAACTGGAGGGGATCCAGAGAAGAGAAAGTTGGGTATGTTGATTTATGAATTAAGATGGGCCTGAGTGGCTGATGTCCAATCTGAATCCATACTGGAATGCCTCCAGATCTTGCAGATGTTTGTGGGTTCAGGACTTTACGATCCTTAGTCGGCTGGAGTCTGCAGAAAGATTCCCATTGGCTCCACTGATCACTTGATTTGGGTCTGCTTGGAGAAACCTTGGCTGAGCAGTGATTAAGGCTAAGGATATATATATAACTTGGAAAAAGAGTAAATAGAGGGGAATGTGATGTCAGCTTGGAACTATTAAAGAGTGCAAATGTGACGACCACCGTCTTGGCTGACATACTGGGAAAATGAACTGGGGACCTTCAGAGTTGAAAGAAGGAGCTTTTAAACATCACTAGCCAAGGTGACCAGACTGCTGCATGTCCCCCTTGTGTGGATGTGGGAAGAGAGGAGAGCGCAGGGTGCCCTCCTGGATAGTATTACCATGGTCTGACAGGCATAAGGAACTTAGCATTAACTGACAGAGCCAACGTTTTAGGAGCAAGGTGATAAATTCAAGAAAAACGAAATAGTTCTGCATCCCTTAACTAATGAACCCAGTCACAATAAGCCTATATTTTTCCTTTTTTTGTGTAAGCTTTTTGAATGAACAGGTGGACAGATACTCAGAAAGCAGATTGTTCTTGCTGATCTCTTAGGGTTTGATGTCGTAGAACTGTAAAGTACAATGAGACTCTTGTCTCCCTCACTGTTTACAATCAGACCTCTCTTTGATCCTGAGACTGTGCATTAGGATATGGCCATAATCACCATTTCAGCTAGAGCTGAGGCTGCTGCATGGGTGCTACTCACTGCCCTGAAGCCATATCCCTTAAATCTGCTGGAATACCTGTGCATTTCCTCCCTAACCCACTTCTGGTGAAAGGATCCTGGCTACTCCTTCTCCAGACTATTAGGAAAAGTGTAGCTCACCTGGATCATTTTGACAGAGACAGGCTGGAGAGTGCCAGCAGGTGCAGCCAACTCTGAAGGTGGGCAATGCTGGCCATGCAGGTTATGTCCAACATGACCTTGAAGAACATTCCAGAACCTGGGAAGAGTGAAAATAAGCAACCCAGCCTACATGGGAAACTAGAATTAAAAAAATTAGAAACTCAACTTGGTCCCTGGTGAATATCAACAAGAAAATATGCTATTTTATGGATTTTTGTGTCATGACAGGATTCTCTGTCCTAGAGAGGCTTCCCCTGTGGTTGGGGTGTTCTTGCTATTTCTTTCCAGTGTGAAGCTTCCTTCCTTCTCGTGTCCAGAGAAGGGCACATATAGTGATGTGGGTAACAGCAATGAAGCTGGTGAAGGGAATAATTCCTATGAGGAGCAGCTGAGGGAGCTGGGGATGTTTAGCCTGGAGAAAAGGAGGTGGGGATCGGCCTCTTCTCCCAGGCAATTAGTAACAAGACAAGAGGAAATGGTGTCCAGCTGCACCAGGGGAGGTTCAGATTGGACATCAGGAAGAATTTTTTCACTGGAAGGATTGTTAAGCATTGGAAGGGGCTGCCCAGGGAGATGGTGGAGTCGCCATCCCTGGAAGTCTTCAATAAATGACTGGGCGTGGCACTCAGTGCTCTGGGCTGGTTGTCAGGGTGGGGATGAGTCACAGGTTGGACTCAATGATCTTGGAGTTCTTTTCCAACCTTAATGATTCTGTGATTCTTCCTTGAGTATGGACAGGTTGCTCACACCACACACACATCCTGGAAGCACTAATATTGTCTCTTTTCTCTACCAAGTTCTTTCCAGGAATTCGAAGTCATGGAGAATTCCACCCTGTTTTCAGTTTGGCTGAAGTTGTTTGGCAGGTACACAAGTTGTTAGATGGGAAGAATGACAAAATATGATAATCTCACAAGCTTTCTTTCCTTAGTAAATTCAGCCAAAAAAGATATTTATTTGCATATTCCCAATGGCATAAAAATCTGACTCAGGTGGAGAGCCCGCTTGTTTCCAGAATACCAAGAAACTTCAGCGAAATTTAGGTTAAAAGCTCATTTGTTTCAAAATTGCATATTTGCTGTCTGCTTTGTTCCTTTGCTCGGCTGTAAAGCATAGCGCAGAGATGCTGTGAGCTTTTCTTTCAGATCCTTGCAAACATCTGCTTGTTTTATATTCCAAATGCTGCTTACAATATAAAATCATATCCCAAACAAAAGATATTTCTCTACAAATAAGGAACCAATTAATGTCAGAAAGTCTAAACCAATATATTAAAAGAAAAACAACTAAAACGAAAAGGAAATGTAGCTGAACTGTGAGTATCTGATAGTGCTGTGATGCCCAGGGTAGGGCTGTTGGCTCCAGCCAGTGCGGGTTGGGATTGAATTTACTTAGTTCTGTATAAACAGTGGATCAGACAGGGGTTTTCTGATTGTTTTTTTCAGAAGTACAAATACGATGCTGGAAAGCCCCAACGGATGTTGTTTCAAGGCAGTGACATAAGATGGGGCTAAAATCTTTGCGAACTTAGTAGTGCCTTAGCAGACTTAGTAATACCACAGCAGGGAACAGCAACGTCACATCTGGAACATTATAAAATTGGCAATGCTGAAAAGGCATTAGTAAACATTATTAAGAATTCCTTGCAGGCAATTAGACTGCAACAATATCTTTGGAGAAAGGTTGTTTTTTTTTTTCCTTTTGCGTCTTTATTTCTATCTTGCTAATGAGGGACTAATGAGCCACAGACTTGTTACCTAGGAGGGATATCTCAACAAAGCTCTAGTGAACTTAAACCCAGTATTTACAGACTGATGACTGTTCACATTCATTATATGTTTTAAATGAGGAGGGACTACAGTAAAAAAAAAAAAAAAAAAGGAAACAAGTTGTTCCTAGCTGAGAGACTTCTGAAACTCTAAATGTCAGAAGTTTCCTAATGTCAAGGTTAGAGCCCTCCACCTTTCCCACCATTTAAGGCTGAGCACAGTTATGTGTTACCAAAATATTAGTCTTCTCTGAGCATTGCAAACCCCACTTTTTGGTTTCAATGATTTCCAGAGATTTTTTTCGTTTTGTTTTATTTTGTTTTTTGCTTCCTTAGGAAACCAGGCTACTAAGCACAACCTGTAAGCATTCCCTGTCTGTGTGGGGGAACATTGGCACATGCCTGTTTCAGTCAGCCCCTACTCCCAATTTTTTTGTGAACACTGTTTTCTCTGTCTTTTTCTGGCTTCCTAATCTTAACTATCTAAGAGGCTGCAGATAAGACATTGGAGAATCTCAAGCACAGCACACTTGCAGTTCCAGGCATGAGGAAATCACTCAGAGCTTATCAGCAGCTCTGATACCAGCCTAGTGATTAGGGCACATGGGCAGGACTTGGGAGCTGTGGCTAAAATGAGTCGCTCTGCTACACTTTTCCTATGTGCCCTTGAGCAACCCATGCATGGACAATTTTTTTTTAAAACTTTCTCTCTTACAGGCTGGAGGCCTAAATCTGTCGTGAGACATCAGGGTGGGTAGCCCATGGACTGAGACAAACATCACTGGGATGTGCCCTTGGAGCACTGAACATGGTGACTTTTGTGACTGGATCCCTTGAGCAAGCCCTTAATGTCAAGTGAGGGGAATTTGGTCTCCAAATAGTACAGTCACCAGAATAAAATGTGTGTGACCACACAATAAATCTACTTGCACCTTCCTCTCCTCTTCCCAGCCCGGAAGATCTTCATGCAGCCAAGATGTGGTGGCAAAAGCAGTTTCACAGAGTCTTTGCTCACAGAGATGGGGAGAGTGCAAACCCTTTTTTATTTAAGAACAGTTGTTTTGACACAATTTCCTCTGCAAAGATGCACAAAAGGTTTTGGTTTATTTTCAAGAACAAATTAGGAAACCTTGAATGTTGCCACAGAGGAGTTCTTGGGCAGCTCACTTTCTCTTGAGTTTTTCCAGGCTTATTTTCCCTTGGGATGTCCAGTTAAGTCGTTTAAGCTGCCGGTTCCTGCGGCATCTTGGGCTTTTCACCTTGACCCCTCATCCTTGGTTTCTCCCTCTTCCCAGTCTGTATCCCACGGACTTACTTGTTTTGCCTGTTCTGTTACAGAAGCCACAGTGTTCACTGGGAGCTGATGTCTGGGCCCCGGCACCCACCACAGGGCTAACAAAGGACCCTAATTCCAGGCTTTTGAACCGTTCATCCACACAGCTTCACGTCAGCTGGGCAGGGATGTAAACCTGCGACTGCCAAGCACAGGGTGGCTCTCCCACCTGTTCCATCGTTTCTCCACCTTATGTGCTCTCGCTCTGAGGACTGTAAGCAATTACTCTGTTAGGTACTAAACGCGATATGCAGCACATGGTAGTGTAAAATTATGGAATTTGGGGGTTTTAATGAGCTCAGGTGCAATACAAAATAACTTTTTTTTTTCCCTGTCCATAAAATTATATGGCTTGGAATCAGGGGGTTTACACAGCTCTGGACAAAACCATTTTATTTAAAGGGTGGGTATAAGGGGGGGGTGGAGGAATACAACAACAACAACACCCTAGCCCAGCACAATTATATGCAGATTTGTTCATAAATCTGGGCTGGAGCAGATGTGCTGCACATGTTGAAAATCCAGAGCATGTTGCTGGAACTTAAAACATAAACATGAACCTGTTTCCAAAGAGGAAAATCTGCTCACAGCGAGGAGCTGACCCTGTGCTTTAAACAAAGATCAAGTCCGTTCTGCCTATTGTGCCTTTGCCATGTGTTTACTTTCCTTGCTTGGTGCCTAGGGTAGCTCAAGGAGTAGCCGAAAGAAAAGAAGCAATTTACTTAGGTCTGAAAAGAGCCAGTGGCACTTCAGGCTTAAGGAAACAAGAGGTAGGATGTGACCCAACTCATCTGGCTATCAAGGGTCCTATTAGACTGGGTGAGCAGTATTATGCCGGATCTCTCATCTGTATTTTCAGATGCTTGAAGTCTTTTGCCCTGTAGCTAAATCTTGTAGAAAAACATAACTGCACTTCACAGTGGGTAAGGATGTAAGAAATACTCTGCTTTAAACACAAGCCTGCTCTCTGTAGGCAGTTGGAAGTGAAGTTCCTGTAGCTGGCTGTGTGATTAAATTTCTTTGGAGGGTAGCAGGGCAAGTTCGTGAAGACTCTGCGCCCTGACTGAGTGCCACCACACTTTACTTTCTTAACACTGACAACTGAAATGCTGGTAGCCCTCCTATCCAAGGCTGTGAGCTCCCAGATTTCAGCATGGTCTGATGTCTGATACATGTGGTAGCACGTGAGACAATTCCCTCGTTTCTTGGCTTTTTATTTTGTCAGAACTGGGTGTGTGTTGGTCAAGGGATACTGAGAATTCAAAGTGCTTTCTTCCTGACCCTTAAGAAAGAGTGGCCCTCCAGTTAAGCGACAAAGGCCACTTTGTGGTTATTATGAGGCTGCTTACATCCTGTCCATCCCACTGGGAGTTTAGACAAAGAAAGGAGTTCATTTTCCATCACTGGGCCTGATGATGCCACGACCTACATGAATACAGAGGTTCCAGCTCTCTTTTGCTTCTGGAGGAACAGTGATGGGCGTGGTCATCTGTGTGCCTGTGCTTGAGTTCTCTTGACTCTCTGTGGAGGATGTTGGATTAAGGCATGATGTTGAAATCCGTGCTCATCCACTTATCCCTACAGGCTGGTGATGTCAGGAACTCATGTACACGCTCATGCCACTCCTTGCACTGACAGTGGGCTGCAATACCCTGCTTGTGGGAGAAGGACATTTGTCTGGCGGTTTCAGAGCCTGAGAAACCCACACCTCTCTGGCAAACTGCTCGTTTTATTTTCACTTAAATCAAAGAGCCGTGAAAAGGAATGACTGTTAAAAACAGTCAGGTCGACACAGATGGGGATTATGTCAGAAAGGGAAAGAGCAGTTTCTGCTGAAAACAGTCAGAAATAAAACATACCTCTTTGGTTTGCTGAAGGTAAGAGAGACGTGTGTCTGGATCAGCCTCCTACTTGTGCACGTTCCCTGCCCAATGCCTTTGTTCGCCACCTGCACAGCTCGGGATCGGGCTGCCCCACCAGAGGTGTCACAAACATCAAACCTGTCAGGGCTAGTGAGGTCCCTCCATGCTCTGCTGAACAGGTATTGTGATGACTAATTGAAAATGGGGTTTCATTTGAGAAACGCTCACACGTACAAACTCCATTAACTAATCAGCTTTCCGAGGGGTTTTACAGTTTAGAAGCCCAAAAGCTTCTACCACTGACAGCACACAGCCCAGGATGAAGGGAAAAGGGCTGTCAGTGCTGACAAGTTCACCTTAAACTGGAAAATTTTAAATGTTCCCAGTGGCCTGACTATTTGTCCTTCCACCTGACTACTGTTCAATCCATTGCCCTCAAATATGGTAAGAGGAAGAAAAGATGCATTATTATTAATAAATGAATGGAGCTATTTGCTATTTATTATTTAAGCCCTCGATACTGGCAGGCTTTACTGATACATGAAATATAGGCAAGTAATTTATTTATTTATTAGGCAAAATAATGATTTTTCCCCCCCCCACCATTCTGGAGCCCTCTTTGACCCAAAACAGCAGGGGGTTTATCAAATACAAATACGATGACTTGTAATTTTAGAGTCTTTCAGAGCACTGTAACTGACAACCTTTTTAACATAAGTACACTGAACAAATAATTTATAGAAGTATTCTGGGAATATTTTAGGGTGTTTTATTACTACTTCTGAAAGCCATGGCATGTTATTGATTTTGGTGTATTAATATAACCTAAAAGTGAGGGCACATGCTTGCCTCCTAATCCAAATCAGCTTTGATGGCAACCCATATATTTTACTGAAAGGGGCCTTGAACTAACGGCAGAGGTTAACAATTACACATCATAGCCAAAAGTTTAAGATAATGAATTTTGCACATTACACACTGTCCAGCTCCAGCCACAGGAAGCTCCCCACTAGTCCCTCCTTGACATCTCATCCAAATTTCTCTAGCAGCTATTTGTCAGGATTTTGAAGCCTTATTCTTGCATTTGTGTCATACAATTTACATTGTATTCATGTAGGCTTCCACTGAGGAAGTGTAATCATCATTACCGTTTTCTTTATGCCATACAAATCTCGTATTTCTCTTAAAATGGGCTTGCTCGCTTGCTTTGTGTTTTATCACGTACATAAGAGTGTGTGTGTGTATACAGAGGCACAGGTATATGCAACAATAGCTGTGATGTGTGCATTACTGGGTGTGGGGATTTCTCTATTTCAATCTCTGCTGCCCCTGGGCTGTTGCTGGTGGGCACTAGAGAGGTTTCAGTCGCTCCATCTGCCTCCCTCCAGCTGTCCAAAGGCTCCAGAGCAGCTCCAGTGCAGCGTGACACCAAGTGTGCCTCCAGCCCTTGCTTTCTGGTGACCTGGGTACCTGCCTGCTTAATGCTTCAGTGAAACTGGACCAGTTCACCTGGCTGCTGAAAGCTGTCCGACAGCACCAACGCCTGATCCTTGCCATCGTGGTGCATTTGTCAGCCAGATTCCTGAAAAGAGGACTCTTCAAACCTCACCACCTAGTGTGGGCTCCTTTTTTTCATCTTCTCAAGTTTTCTCTGTAATCTTCTCTGCTGACAATTATTTTCCCCATAGTCTGGCGGACTTTTTATCCCATGTTTATTTCTTGGCTTTAAAAAGGAATGGTGGATAGTTTTAAGTGCCTTGACATAGCAACTGTGTGAGCTAGATTTCTTCTCTGGCTGCACACTCTTGAGAGCACCCAGATTGTTTGGCTGCCATATATTTCTCCCCATCCAACAAGCAATGGTTCTTTTATCTCATATTTATGTTTTTCTGATCACCCAGTGGTGCCATCAGTGATGGCTTGGCCATGGGAATTCCTGGTTCTGACCAGCTTGTTGAGTGGGCAGAGTCTTTTCGGACAGCTCTGCCTTGTTGGGGGCCAGTAATGAGGAACAGACCTGCAGATTCAGCAGCAGAGTGAAGGAGAAAAATCCCTCCAGATTTGTACCATGCTTCAAACTTTCTGGAAACTCCATGTCCAGGGCAGTAGGACGCTTGTGCTGCACTTCACCAGCTCCAGCCCCCTGTTGCCCTCCCTCGGTGCTGCCACCATGGATATAATGGCATCATGGTGCTATTGCTGCTGCTTAGAGTAGGAGAGAAAGGCATGGGGTGCTCCTGGAAAAGACTCTTAAGTCTTGAGATCCTGTTGTCCTCAAAGCCAGAAGGACCCTTGCCCACCTTTACACCACTATTTCTGTTTAAAAAGCCTGTGCATGAGGAAGTGTGTGACGTGGACTGAGAAGTATGCAATAAAATAGCATAAAATATGGGCTTTTTTATTTTTTTATTCGGGGTGGAATTCAATCAAAATAACTCTGGAGGGGGAAAAAGCATGCAGATCTTGAGGGGCAGGGAATAGGCCATCTGGCTGAACATGCTGCCCGTTAAAATGTACCTTAATCCCTACTTCCTGCTCTTTTGCCATATGCTTTGCTGTGTGAAAACTCAGGTACAAAGCAGTGCCCCAAAAAGGTGACTCCTAATTAAATCCAAAAGAGGCATTTTATATTCATCATCGTAGGTTTACTCACATCTTTATTTTCCAATAAAATGTGCTTGCTCCTCCTGTCCTTGTGGTGTGACTGATGTCACTTCCCACCCAAGAAGTTTCTGGAGGAGGGACTCTTTTTTCCTGTTTTCCTCCACAATTTAAAATCTTCTTTAGTGTTTTTTTGGTGGTAAAACTCCAGCACTATTTATGTCCAGGTGTAGTTAATGCCCTCGTTCTCAAAGAGGAACAACAAAAGGGCCTTGAGTTGAAATAGAAGTTATACCCTGCATGCCTGCTTCCCTTGCAGTCAACATTTAACGATTTGCAAATAGTAATGATACACTGGCAAACGAGAAAAGAGGCTTAAATGCAGTGAAAAGCAATTTCAAATGTAAATTAGGTCTTGGGCCTGTTGCAGCTAAGGTTTTATTGGTACAGGTTTCTTAACATAATGGACAGGTCTGGATACTAAGGAGCATTTTTTAAACTTTTGATTTTCAAGCTTCATAAACTTTTCAACATTTCAAAACAAATTTTCAAGCCCTGGTTAATTCACTGATCTTCCTGTGGCTTGGTCCAGACTTTTCATATGGCTTTGGTGCTGGAACTCGTTTTTCACATTGTCACAGACTTAGCCCAAGACAGGGGCCCTTTGGAAAAAAGAGGCAGTCAGACCCTCTGAAAACTAATGAGAGCCAAGGAACTTGAAAATCTATGAGTTCAACCATTGCTACAGTGCATCCCTTGCATGGGGTAGCCCAGAGCAGTGGTGGGACAAGCAGGCAGTGTGTCCCAGGTCCCTTGTTTAGTGGGATATAGACAGACCCACCAGAGTATTGTATTTCCTTATGTGCAATAGACTGCACAAACTGCAGTTCCTTTCCTCCAGATGCACCTGATACAGAGAGCTCCTGTTGTTGTTTTGGGTTCTTTATTTTTAGGTTCAGTAGATTTTATTGGGTTATTTCCCTACCCTGTGAACACAGGCACCAGGTAGTCAATAACAATCGCTCCATTAAAAAGGAAAAATAAAATCTTTGGTGTTTGCTGCACACACTTGAAACAAAAAAAACATGAAGGGGGAAAGATGAAGGGAAAAACAGATGCCAAATGTTGTTTTACATGTCACAGAGGCTGCGGTTCCATAAACTCATGTCTTTGTAGGAGTGTGACTAAAATGTTACCAAAGAGGTACATTCTATCACATTCTTCTTCCATTCTTATATATTATCACCTCTGAAAATCCGAATACTTATCTGACAGCTGCATTATCTTAAATTAACTTTTGGCTTCCAATCTGAGAACATTTTGGCCCAGACAGGCCTCTCCTGAGGTTACAAACGAATCAATAGGAGGGCCAGGAATAGAAGCCGAATAGGCCTCCTGTGCTCCTTTTAGCTACCAGACCTCCTTCAGCTGAAAATCACATTGTGCCTCAACTCATCACCAGGTGAACACTGGGAGTTTAGTCCCAGAAAGAGCGAGCTCCAACTCCTCCTCTCCCGTCTCCCGGCAGTGCTTGGTTGGTGTTCAGCACCTCCCTGGGCTATGCCTTCCCTTAACGCTGCTACTTCCACTGTCTCTACAAAAAGCACAGAAACCCCACCACGTCTTCTGCTCCTCAGCGTTCAGCTCTAGGCACCAGTCACAACTGGTTTGTGTTCCCTGCCTGCTTCCGCCACTGAGGCTTTATTTAGGCTTGATAGTGAGCGGAACAGTCAGGTGTAAGATTTTAGGTCTCCGCTCAGATGAATCGCGCACGGTACACGCCGAGCAGCCCGAGTGTTTACAACAGCCTGTGACAGAACGTGTTACTCCTTGCAGCTTGAGGCACTGCCACAGAAATATGGCACATTGCACAGAAATTGCTTGTGCAGCAAGCTGAAAGTCGGGTTATTAGGGTGTGCTGTCAGATTAACCCACCAGCGTGCAATCCAACCTGATACCAGCAGCCTACCGTGGATTTATTACCTGCTGTGACTTCCAGTCACATCTGAGCTCACCATGAAGTCACAGGGTGTGTGTTTTTGTTCATGTGTGTCCGTGTGTGTGTGTGGTTGCTGTGAGGGAGAGAGTGACCAAGCTTTATGGGAGCTGGGAGTGAGTTCCCCTGGTGTAGCACTGCATCCCGAGCCCTTTGCAATGTGCCATGGCCTGTGCTTGGGATTAAAATCTCCTCCTGTGGTGCTCAGCCTGCAAATTATTTGTGTCATGAGAAGGTACTTAAGGATGAAAAAATTCGTGTCTCGGATACACAGATGGACCCTACTGAGGTTATGGAGCAACTGGGGGTAGTGGTAGGTGCCAAAGGCTTTGCTGCTCAGATCACCAGCCCTACGAATATTCAGACTGCATCCTCTCTGCTGATGCTGGCACCAATTTGTTTCAAAGCTGTTGATGTTTTGGGGAACTTTGAACACAGGTCCAGGGGGGAATGGACTGAGCTCTTACCTGTCCAGTTTGCATTAGTCTGGCAAAGTGCGCACAACTGGCTCTCCCTCAGACACAGTTTGGTGACTGTTACTCACTTCTTACCTGTGACTAAAGCACCAAAAATCTCCATCCTCCGGTGCCAGCTAGGATCAGCTGGGATTTGCCTCTTTCAGCCATGCAAATAGTTTAGAAAAAAGCAAACTATATCTACTTTTCCTTGCAGCTGTTTGTTCAGTGCCCCATCCCCACTTCACTCCAATCCTGTGAAATACAAAGAGTTTCTCAAGGAATGTTGGGTTTTATCAGTGACCAGCCTGTGGGTAACCAGATCACCACTGTACAATTGGCAATGCCAAGCAAGTTTTAATGTAAATAGAAACCAACTGATGAGGTAATTAACCAGTTATTATATGATGATGACTATGCACCTTCATGCTTGATGTAATTAGAAACTTCTAATATGTGCCTGTTTGTGACCTGTAAAATACTTAAGAATTTCTGAGGGTTCAGGCTTTTCTTTCTTTCTTTCTTTCTTCCTTTCTTCCTTTCTTCCTTTCTTCCTTTCTTCCTTTCTTCCTTCCTTTCTTCCTTCCTTTCTTCCTTTCTTCCTTTCTTCCTTTCTTCCTTTCTTCCTTTCTTCCTTTCTTCCTTTCTTCCTTTCTTCCTTTCTTCCTTTCTTCCTTTCTTCCTTTCTTCCTTCCTTTCTTCCTTCCTTTCTTCCTTCCTTTCTTCCTTCCTTTCTTTCTTCCTTTCTTTCTTCCTTTCTTTCTTTTTCTTCCTTTCTTCCTTTCTTCCTTTCTTTCTCAATTTTTTACACATTCTGTTTTTATGTCTTTGAACCCTGTGACATGAAAGCTGTAAAACTACATATGAGACTTAGAAATAGATTTGACTCATGCAAATTCATCAGAGGAGATAGAGGACTGCAGCCCATACCAGCGACCATTGCGACCTGAGCTACCCTCAATGAAGCAAAGAGTATTTGTTTTGGACTAATTCAGAGACAGTTAAGAGACGCTGTAATTTTAATCTTCGATTTAGCAGAAGATTTAGGCTCCTGCCAGAACAGAACTTCAATACCTTAATTTAAATCTGAGCATGAATGTTCTTGAAGTAAGTGGAGCTGTTCCTGTGTTCAAGCTAAGCACGCGCTTAACTTAGTATTGCTGAATCAGCTGGGAGCATCTAAAAGACTGCCCCTTCTTAGACTTTGAATCCACAGAAGGAATAATCTTCATTTGAGTAACGTGTACCTTGTTGAGATTCTAGTGCCCCTCTCTAACAGTCTTGGGGAATCAATAACTTCCTATTTCTTCTGAATATTTTTCCTGTGTATAAGACTGTGCTTGTTGCTACAAAAGCCTTTTTCCTCCTCCTTTAGATGTCCCTTCCCAGTTGGTAATTTATTACTATTTTAAATCGGTACACACATAAACATTGCTATTTTAATTAGGGAGAAGCAAACAGAAGTCACAGGCTATAAGGCTCTGCAAGTATGCTTGCTACTCTCACATTTTAATTATTTATTGGAGTAAATAAAATTAAATATTTTCATAGCGATCCAGAACAGGATTTGAAGTAATTACTCTGTCAAATTCATCAAAAATTCTCTCATCAAAATAAAAACCTTGATGTTGCTGAATAATTTATAGTACAAATACACAGAAATTGTAAAGTATTATAAATAGAAAACTGCAGGGTAAGTGAACATGAATTAGTTAAGGGTTATGTTTCTGAAAGAGCCTGTCATAAGCTGTATAAATTTTTAATAAGTGTTTTTGAGGCCTAATTTTCAGTGTACAGTATATACCAACAACTACAGGAAACAACCCGAAAATGGTGATTTAGAAACACAGCTGTTGATGATAGAGGCCAGATTGCGGCTCCTCTTCCTGGGCCTTTCTCTCATACAATTTGAACTAATGATGTTTGCCACTGAATGCCGATGGCTTAACATGAATCATCTGCCTAAATAGCAAATACATTAAGTAAACCTAATCTCTATTATTATCTATGAATACCAAATGCTGGGACAATATCCAGCCTATTAAACCCCAACTGTTCAGTGAGGCATCCCTATGCCAGTGCCTTAACACCAGCTTGCCTGTGCTCAGTCTGTGCTCTGATTTCTGGTGTGACTGAGGATCTTTCCTCCTTGTGCAGGAGCTGGAAGGGGCCCTTGGTGTTCCTGGCACCCACAGGGCCTGATCCTGCAAGCTGCCCTCTTCCCACCACGTGTAAAAGGAGCTGGAGGTGCTCAGCACCTTGCAGGTTGATGGTAACTTTTTCATTAGATCTTTTAACGTTGAAGGTGGCTCTCCCTGTTGTAGATAACCAAGGATGTGTCAGAGCAAAACCTCTGATCCCAAGTCAAGACTTCACTTCTTATCTTTCTAGTTCTGGATCAAAATTCTCTGCTAAATGTTCTCCCAGCAAACAAATTATCCAAAGGTCTGGACCTTCCCATGCTAGAGACGTCGTTTTTTGTGGATCTAAGATGGATGCAAATATCAACAGCCTTCTGAAAAAACTACCTCTGCCAGCTCATGGTAGACTCGAAAAGCAAAACTTCCTCCTTCCCAGCCACATGAAACTTGAGATTTATGGTGGGATCTGGATCTAAGGCAGCAAAGGAAACCTGCTGCAGCTCCACTGATGCTGAGGGAGTTCTGGCTGCAGTGGTGCAAGGCTGAGGTTATGCCACGGGAGTCAGTGGATTTGTTATGAATTACTCTCATCGTAATGAAGCCTAGAAGTCTTTTTTTTCACTTCTTTGTTACAAAGGTCATTAGGCAAATTGTACTTCTATTCTTAAAAGTGGATCAGAAGTTAAAGAAAATAGATTTGGTGCCATTTGCTGCTTTCTCTGTTGCAAGAGGGATCAGTTAAGGGAAGGTTTTTTCTTTGCCTTTCTTGTAGCATATCACCATTTTGGTAGACATGTCAATTCAGATCATATCTGGCTAAAACTTTGGGGTTTGAAAGCCAGTAAGAAATACGCACTTTTTTGATCAATACGTGTTACAGAAATAGACGCAGGTAATGATTTTCAGACAGCTAAGCCAAGGAAGCTTTATCAGATGTAGAATATGCTATCTCATTTCATGCATGCACCTACCTCTGGCAAGGTTCTTTCTATTTCTGGGACCTAAAGGGCCTCAGCAAGGTAGTTCTGCTTGTAAATCTCTGCTACATCAGAAAGGTCAATATACAAGATGCAGAGTAGGCACAGAATGACAGGAAGTGGGAGCACGATTGAAACAAGGTAAAAATTGCAATCCTTCTCTGCTTGAAAATGGAAATCCATGTCCAGAACTCATGGGAACAGCTAGGGAGTATTCAGGAAGCTTTGGAAAGCTTTAGCTCACACAAACTTAAATGTAGCCTAAATTTTACTTTGCTTCTCTGCACGAGGTGAAAAGCACCCAGCTTGAATAAAGTACAAGACAAATCTATTGACTACAGAGTAGACACAGGAATTTATTGCTGTTCTGTTTCTCTTCCCATTCATCAGCCAAGATTTTCCTAACTGGCTACGTTAACAGTGCCACCAAGCATTTTGTGGAGGTTTTAAGTGACTCAGGGATTTAGTCTTTAGTATAATTGCTGTCTAACTCTGTGCTCTGCAATCTGAATAATGTGGGGAACATTTGCCTAGTACCCCAAAGATTATATTGCTTTATGTCAGATTGTCAGCAAAGAAGTTTTTTATGACTATTTAATTAAAGAGAAACCATTTGATCATCTAACACTTCTGTTTTTTTCCCTGTAGTAAAGCTTCCTCTTATAAATCCAGGCTATCAAAGTCTGCCAGGAGCACAGAGGTGGAACCTTCCATGTATTAGTTATTCACCAGGTCCTTCCTTTCTTTCTGTTTAATAATTGATAGGCACAATCGTTCCTCCTACTTCTTCACTGTAGTCAATAGCGTGTCATCCTCTGCTGTCATCTCAGGTCACCTTCCTGAACTGCTCAGGTTTAGGAGTCAAGTCTGGTACAAGCAAGTTAAAACTTTTGATAGTAGAAAGAGGTATTCATTTAATATGCTGGTTGTTAATCATTATCAGCCCATTTTAAAATGAGAAAGTGGCTCGTATAGGGAATCTCTTAATTTCCCTAAGCACATTTGGGTCTCACTTGCTTTAAAGATGTGCTCTTAGCTTGATTTTTCTCTTTGGGTTTGGGGTCTTTAACATTTCCTCTTCTGTTGCTTGTGGTTTCATTGTAACATTATTCTTACTGCTTTTCCTCTTCCATCTATTTCGCTTTCTACTCCACAAGGATATTGTAGTTTTTTTGGACGTCAAATGGAACGACAAAGGGAAAAAATCCCCACAATTCTTTTTTCAAACTATGAATAGTCTTCCTTTTAAAAAAAAAAAAAAGTTCTGGTTCATCTGTAGCCAAGTTTATTGGAAATGACAGCTCAAAAGTTCAGTGAGTGAGTGAAGTTCCTAGAGATCAGAAGGCCTCTGCTGTTTCTACTGTTTCCAGGCCTCAATACAAGGGCACCTTTTGGAAGTTTCAAGGTCAGCTGTAGGTCTATTATTATGTTGAATGGAAAGGAAATAATTTTGCACTTGTATCCAACTTCTTGTCATCTTTCTCCTTACCCTACTTGGCTTCTTTGTAGTACTTGAAGGCCCCAGCTTCATCTCTTATGGCCATTGTGAATGGTTTGATTGGTGTTGGCCATGTTATCCCTTCTTTCCTCTTTCTAGAAAGCAAATGATCACGTAGCATTGAAGAAACCATTATTGCCATCAAACAGTCTGCCTTAATTTCACCTTCTCTGAAAGTTTCAACTCCTCATCAACATTTCAGAAGGAAGTAGCTGTGTTGGTTTTCAGTAACTCTGAGGAATCCTAGCAGTTCTGATCCACACTTTGGATAAGTCATAGCACAGAGACCACTACGGACAAAGGATGTACTGGTCTTTTCCTTTGATTTTTTCCACTTTGCTGCTTCGGGGTTTTTTTTGAAGCATTTGTTCGAGTCCCCTGAAGCGAAGGCAGGGACACGAATCTGTACAAAGTTCCATTAACCAACCACCTCTCCTAACCAGCAGCACGGAGCACTATGGGATCAAAATTGTGTATGTTATGCCCAGAATTGTAGCTTTGTCTTCCAAGGAAGGACTCAGGTTGGTGTGTTGGAATCAAGCATTTGCAGGAAGCTCACCCACAGATATTTTTTCTCAAACATCTCTTGGCAGCTTTTCCTTCTTCTGTGCCCAGGAGAATACTGCTATAGTTGGTACATTAGTCTGGCTCAGCCCTGTCTGACAGAAACACAACATCAATTCAGCAACATGTTCCTTGCCCTCCCTCCCTTTTCCTGATTAACAGCAAAGATAAACGGGACACCAGAACTTGTCCCTCTGTGTTACTATTTCTGCCAGTGTCTGGTTCTACACCAGAGCTCAGATTTTAAATGTAAGTGCTGTTAGGCTCTAAAGTGCCTTCTTTGTTTTGCTTGGCACATGGAGCATTTTCTTAACCACTTAGGGTTGTATATGGTCACCGAGACTGAATGTGGGACCACAGAGCACCTTCAGCTCTTAACTCTGATTATCTTCTTGGCTTTTATGGAATTACTCTTAATTGACACCAGTGTAACATGGATGAGGACTGGAGCCTTCTCTCATCCCCAAACCACTGGAATGATTCTCTCTTCAGAGCTTACACAGTGCTTTTCATATATTACACCTAAAACGCAGTTCACATTTGTCTGAAAATCCAAGGCTAAAGGCACAGTTCAAGCCTGAGGGGTTTTATTCACAGGTCAAAGGGAGCAATGGAGAAAAGGATATATACAGAGAGAAGGAACTGTGTGAGGGACTGGCCTGGCAATAGCATTTGTTTCAAGTTAAATGATGGGAAGTGCCTTTGGGCAGCTTTGGTGGTAGATGCTTGTGACTCTCTGCAATTTTTATGTGGCAGCACCTGATCTCGGGCACTGTGGTATCATATGGACTTTGCTATTCAGAAAGATAGGAGAAGGCTCTATAATTTTCCTAAGAAGAAATAATAGCACGAGCTCAGACCGGTGGGAGAGTTTACTGTCTGCTCCTGACCTGCCCAGAGTGCTTTGGCAGGTGTGAGGAAGTCGCATTAGCTCCCAGCTACGTATCAAGCAGATTTTCAAAGAGCTTTTGACGACTTATAAAGCAGAACATGGTTTGGGGGTTGAGTGTTTATCTGAGCAGCTGTCTCCCTCTGTATGGGCCTAAGCACTGTTTGACATCATCTAAAGCTGTTTTATTGGCCATTCCAAAACAAACACAGCACAAATAGGCTTAACACCTTTGGAAGGCAACTGCTTAGTTATTGTGTAGAATTCATTTTGGGCTGGGGATCTGTAAAGCTGAGTCAATATGCTGATTTGGATCTAAGCCACGAGCTTACCTTTTAACCTGCACTTTTTCCTTCTTCTAATAGAGCTTTTTGTCAAACCACATATTGCTGTGCCTTTATTGTCAACCGCCCTGCCTGAATACATTTGCATGATAAATACTAAGGGTTCTTGCTTTGAGTTGACACTACCCAGGAAAGAGCTAGAAATAAAACCTGCACTTCTTTCCCCACTCTTCTTGCTTTACAGAAGGATACTCTTGGGCTGCTAACTGGAAGATCTGGAGCTCTTTTGCATCTTTAGAATCCACTCTCTTTTCTGGAAGGACTGGCCATTGGGCAGCTACATGACTTTCCCCTGGGGAATCCAGGAAGGTTGCACTGAGCAGTGGCTTCTCTCCAAGTCCTCCTTGTCTGTTGTGCAGCTGCTGCTGAAGTCCTGCTGGGTGCTGATGATACAAGGGGCTCTGATGTCTTCAGATAACAATAACCTGCATTAAGCTGCCACCACTTTTAGAGCAGCCTGTGCAGTGACTGAGAGGACTGACTCAGGAATGATGGTTGTCTGGCTGAAGATCTGCTCAGGTCAGACAGATACTCACAGGAAGGAGGAAATGTTTGGTGAACTGGAAGCAAAAGGCATCAAGTGTAGTTGAATCCTTCCTACCTGCTTGCTACTCTCATGATTTTAAATCTGGTGACATGAAGTATCCTAGTTTCCTTTTTTAGGGTCTTCCTAGGTAGAATTTTCTATATGGGTTTACAGGTAGTGTCAAGACATAAGTGTGGTCACTGCTTGTGTTTTGGAGTGGCTGTGCACTTTGAAGGATTTAAACTTAGCATAAAAACCTTGAGACTTTTCAGACATAACTCTTCATCTTGAAAGTCAGGCTGATATTTAGAAGCTGCTTGTTTGTTTTGCTGTTTTAATTTAGTAGGGTTTCCTCATGGTGTGGCCTGATCCTGCTTTGAGCTGCCAGCTGGGCAGGAGAGGCATTGTAAGAGTGCCTCGGTGTGTTCATTCTGCTCTGTTTTCCTCACAAGAGTTGTAAGTGCTCTTGTATTGCTATATAACTCTGGGAAAATAAGACCAATATTCTGGTGTTATTTCCTAAGGAAAAAAAAGTGAACTGCCTGGGTTCCTTGGGACAAAATTCAAGGAAGAGGACAAAGATTTTGAGTACTTACTTAATAGTTGGGAAATACTGCGAAATAAACCTGGGCCAAAGCTGTGTTACTCTCCAATAAAACCAGTCATCTGAAAAAACAGGCTCTGGAAACTGAGTGCTCCATAAAAGGGAAACATCCCCCAGCTTTCTGGAAGTCTCTGACAGTGTCACATCATAGAAAGAGGGACCTGTCAATTTGTCTGTTGGATAGGTAAGGTCCTTGTGTGACCTCCATTCCTGGGTTATCTTAGTACTTCAGGATCTTTTACACTTTTTATGTTCAGGGGGCCAGATTTACATGACAGAATAAGACTGATAAAATCAAGAGAATGTAACAAACTCTCTGACTAAAACGATCTCGGTGCAGTCTTCGCTTGCATTTTTTCTAAAGCAACTTTTGCTTCAATTTGCAAGGTGCACCAGAATTCCCCCAAATGGAGCACAAACACATGCACCAGGATGGATATGTGACCCCTTCACCTTGTGTTCCCACATGGCAGCACTTAGAGCTGCCACAGTGCCACTGCACTGGCTCTTATAAATGATTCTGCCACCCCACACCGTGATTAAGTATTGCTGTTATAAACCAGGTACCTCTCATGTTAATAACAACATCTGTTAACTAACAAATTGCTCATTAACCAAGAGTAACGGTGAATTTCACCAGATTACAGCTCTGCAGGTCTTTTATGAAAGAGCTATCAACAAACTATTGTGCCTTTTGTCTCTAAAGATTCAAAGAATTTTTTCCTTTTAGTACTGACTTTCTTACAGCAAAGGTTATCCTATACATTTTAGTGTTATCTAAAAGCACTGTAAGAAGATATTTAGAAAGAACAGGTACATTCCCTTACTATTTTATGGAATAAAATGTCTTTTCTGTAAGTCCTCTTTGAAGGGATTCCTGAACAATGCACTGAAACTCAGCTATAAACACAGTACTATCATATAATAGACCCTGTACTTTACAATACCTACAGGGAATCACTTTTTAAAGTCTATAACATACACTAGTCTTTTTATATGATTGAATCATATAAAAATAAAAATTGATAAAAAATAGTAATAAATCTGGATTTTATATCACACACTGAGCAAAGTCTAAATGAAACTACTGTATTAAACCTTCTATGAAGTAGACCTAATTAATTAAAAACACCAGGGTTAAGCAATTTAGCCATCAATCTCTTAGCTTAAGTGGCGGATGAGGTGCATATGGTAGCTTACTGAGGTAGAAAAATGAAAGACCTGTTCTCTCCAGACTCACATTGACATGATCTAGGAGAGATTAAATATGAGCTGCTATTCCCAGGGAGACTTCTCCTACGGTTCCTCCAGCACGATGACTTTCCCAAAGCCCTCAGCAAGTTGGAGTGTGTCACTTATCTCCCGTTTCCAGAACAGCGAGTGGAACAAAGCAGGCTGGCAGCGCCTCTGGAGGAGTCAGACAGAGATGGAAATGTCAGTGGTGCCACAACAGAGGGAATTCTCTGGGAGTTCACACCATCACTGATTCCCAGGAAGGAAAAGGAGAGGCCAGTGTTTACTTTTGGATCCAGAGACTCACCCTGGCCATAGGAGCATCGTTCTTGCATGCTGGCTCTGAGGGGGGTACTCAGACTGGGAGAGGAGCAGGACTGGAGGGTGTCAGCAGCGCCCTGTTTTGGAAGGCAACCTCAGCAGAAAGGCAGCCCAGTGACTTGATGGACGGTTTCAGTTTCCAAATTGTCAATGCACTTACAAGAAGCCATCAGCTCATTGGAAACTGCTTGCTGAAAATTTTCCATTCCACCCTCCCTCATCACATTCCCTCCAACTCTTGACTTTTTGGTCAAAACAGATTTGTGAAAAAATTAAGATTGTTTTTGTCGCAAGTTCCTTGTTTTTCATGCAATGACTGAATGCCCAAGAGATGAAACTCCTAGGAGGTTATGGAATGAGTCGACTCAAGTGGCTGATCCAGCAGAAAAACATTCATTTATTTTGCAAGTCAGCCTGATGCCTGAGCTGTCCAGTGACCATGTGATGAATACCTCCAGCAGGGAAGGGACACACAGAGGCACGTGGCTGTAGATGGAGGCTGTGGTGGGATCTCCCTTTTGGCAGCAGCTTTCCAGCCAACCAGCTTGCTGTAATGTGAAGATGCAACCTTAGGAGTAGCAAAAAGATCCCCCCCATCACGCCCAGGAGTTAAGCTTGTTTGCAGGCTCTTGAGACAGCGGATTATTTGTGGTTGGAGATGCACTTCAGAGTTCAAGTGGCATTGGGAGCACTTGGCATAATGTGCAGCCCACTTGAGCTGTGCTAGTGGATGTCGACAGCTGCTGGGAATCCTGTGGTGCCTCTTAGTAGAGGAAAGCTTAAACCTTGAAGGTCTTGGTCGTTATTTCTTATTGAAGCAAACCCTTCGTTCTGCAGAGAGAGTGAAAATAAAGAAAGACCTTGAGTCTTGGCCTCCTGTACAAAAACAAGTTTACAGGCACTTGGCTTTCAGAGATCCTTTAAAAGAAATTGTTCTGTAATAGGTGCTCCTTCAGACTTCGGCTTTTACCCCATTATTGTTATGGATCTAACATCCTAAAATCAGTACTTTGTAAAGGGAATTCTAGGTACCTCACCTAGAATGGAGAAGGTGGGAAAAATGTCTCATCTCAATAAATAGAAATAGGCTTTCTTGAGCATCATTCAATCCACCTGAAATCTTAATTGTGTCATGGCAGGGCATGTCTCTCTTCTTTTTCTGCACAGGAAGCCAAGAGTGACTGTTCCCAACTTTGGGGAGCACTGCACACAATGAAAGCTGGCAGACCTGTGTGGTAAGGACTCGAGCTGCCATTTTTGCAAATATCATAAACTTTTGAAGTGAATTCAGCACACAGAAAATGCATTTATCTGGAAATAGCTCATGTAAGTATCTTTTTAGTGTTACATAACTTTACTGCTTGCGAATCCTGGTGAATAAAAAATAAAAGTGTTACCATTGCAGCACTGGTCTTTGGCATTTATAAACAATGAAGCCAGAACAGAGAGATCAACAGAACAGGCTAAAAATGCATCTTAATGCGCCTGCAGGGACCTCTACAAAAGTCACCAAGATAAGGGAGTTTTGACATGACACAGTGAGCCATGAAGGAGCTACTTTAAAAAGCAACAATACATTTGAATATTCAGACCAAGCACTGAGCAGTAAGTCAGAAAGAAACTACCACCCTCAAATCTTCTGCAGCTTAGAGCTAATTAGACTCATGCCTTAGAATGCCCAAGCCTCGTGCAATGTGGCAATGGTTATGATAATTATATTTTCACTCTGTGCTGGGCTGTGAGTTATATGTGTATTGCCTATAAACGCTAATGGAAGCTGTGTATGTAAATCCCCTTCTCAACGAGGTGAGATTATGCCCTGATGTACCTTAAGTAGCATGTAAATGCAGCAATTGGGGTGGCAAATTCTGCTCCAGACTGGAAAACACAGGGCTTTGCAACCTTTAGAGGCAAGTGGTAGCTGTGTGGACAGGCTGCTTACTGGGACAGGTGGGAAGGGTCATCCTGGAAGCCCGGAATTCCCAGTGATCACGCTGATTTTCTAAGCATCTATTTGCCATCAAACATAACCAGTGGTAATGACACAAACCCTATATCACTTTTCTGTGTGTATTAAGGACTCTTTATAGGTACCTCCTGTTTATACATCTCTGAGCTGCCTGATGCGTGTCAGGACTGCAGAAGGTCAGGCCCATTGTATGTGATGTATTGGTGCCAGTCATGTCACCCGGGCTGCAAAAAGCTAGGTTCTGATTGCATTCTGATTGCATGACCATTCCTCCCTCTCAGCAACTTATTTGCTACCTGAAGACTCGCTGAAGTGGTCTTTTAGTGCCTAACCAGCCAGCTGTGCCCATAATGATATAAATATTACATATAAATGAGATCATGAAGGGACATTCCTCCTCTGTCCTGTGGGCTGGTGGCTGTAGGACTGTAGGACACGTTGTATTAGTTCTGTTGTGCCCTGACTTGTTCCTTGATATACAGTGTCTCCAGGTCCTTGCTGCCAGAGGCTTTGGACGTGGCCCTGTTGCAGTCACACTTCTGAGAAAAATGCAGGAAATTAGACCTTCCACTTGCCCAGTGCATCGCCAGCTCTCCCACAGTGTGTGCTCCCACACTTCTCCAGGCAGACACAGATCCAACCTGCAGAGGGGTAGGTCTGGACCCAGATGAGCCTGAACACCTCACAGCTTTTCGGCAGAAACCTGTCCCAAAGCGATGAAGAAAGAGCAGCTCCTGGGGCAGGTAGGGGAGAAATTCCCTTTGTTGAAGGGACTCCCCACATCAAGGACCCAAATCAGAGCCCTGTCAGTTTGTCACACCATCCTCTGCAGCATCTGGGGGTTCCTAAAGCTTCTAAGCTTTTTCTGGGATCTGGCCTCGAATGGCAGAGCCGGAGCAGGGTGGGAAGATTGGGGTCACTCTGTCTCTGTGATCACTCCTGAGCTGATGGCTGGGGTTTGGTCTCCTCTCCTGCTAAATGTTCCCTGTTAGGGTGAGTCCACTGACCTCAGAAATGCAACTTTTTGTGTGCTTAGTACGAGTTTGAGGGGTGTCAGGCTCAGAGCCTGATTAACAGTAAATAACAGCAAACCACACATGGGAGATTTCATGACCTGGATAAGGACTTTACTGCTGTGTGCTCTGAGACCCCCAGCTCTGTGAAGTTTGGACTGAAGCAAGACAGGAGGGGAGAGGCTGGATTTTCATTTGGAAAGTGTCCTTCATACAAGGCACAAATGAACTCCAAGGCGAGTGGTCTTGAGCAGCTCTTGAACAGCAATGTCTCTCATTATGCCCCTTTCTTTGAATTAATCTGTTCTTATTCTAAGTATTTATTTACTGATTATGAGGAAAAACACACGACCTCACAGGACCCCCAGCAGGTGCTCACAGCCTCCACGGCCTCCTAGAACAACCATGGTATTCTCTCCCTGCCTTATTATGGTCCTTTCTCGAATGTGGGAATGTAGAGTTCAGACCTGCTGGAGTATTTGGTGGCATTGCAAGGTATAAATAAGCCAGCTGGGGCTTCAACCCACCAGCTCAGCAACATTATATCGTGCTAGTCTTTGTTTTCACTGTATCACCTATTTTTCGGACCAGCGGTATAACCAAGTTGTAAACTGCACACCTTACAAATCAGTCTATCCTGACATTGCTGGAGCGTTCATTACAAGCTGTAAAAAAACACTAGCAAGGAAGGGTTCAGTTCTGCAGCCCAATTTTCCATTGCAATAACCCAATTAACTGGTGTGTGTTTGTTTTACAAAGCTCTAAGCTACAATAAACCATGCCGATACACAGGCTGCAGAAAGCTTCGTAATTAGGACAAGGTGTACAAATTAAACCACTCTTTTTAAACTTCAAACCAGCTAACTTCTGACATACTGTACTGCTGGGGCTTCTGGGACTAAACCCAATTAACATCTTAGTATTTTATAAGCATCGTTTTAATTGCATTTGTATGCAATCTTCTCTCCAAGAGCCTTTCAAGGTGCTAGCCCTCGTTCAGATTTTATTACTTTAGTGATTTAAATCTCCTCTATCTGTGCTTCCCGTTAATAATGACTAGTGCAGCTTCAAATGCCGGCCCAACATAAAACTGAGCTCTCCAAAGAATTATACTTTAAAACAGTTACATTTAACTTTATTATTACATTTTTAATTTTTTTTTCTCCCTCTGTTTGAACATTATGCCTTGAACCACTTTATCAAACTGTCAGTGCAGTAAGTGCTGGAAGAGTGAATGTTTTACTCCTCGGTGCTTTGCTCTGGCATAGCCTCTTGGCCTACACATGACTCAGTTTGTGCTGCACGATACTGTCTCAGAAAAAGAGCTTTTCTAGGAGCAGCCTAATGACTTGCATGTCCGTGGATTTTCAAGATGTGGGAGGCGGTGAGGAGGTTTAACTCTATGAGCGACAGCCAAGCCAATCCCTCAGGCTGAGCTGCTTTTGGGTTTTTAAGGTCAAGATCACAGAATCACAAAATCATAGAATCACTAGGTTGGAAAAGACCTCCAAGATCGAGTCCAACCCTTGCCCTAACACCTCAACTAAACCATGGCGCCTAGCGCCACATCCAATCTCTTTTTAAACACATCCGGTGTTGGTGACTCCACCACCTCCCCAGGCAGACCATTCCAGTACTTTATCACTCTTTCCGTAAAAAACTTTTTCCTGATATCCAACCTATATTTCCCTCGGCGCAGCTTAAGACTGTCCTCTTGTTCTGTCAGTTGTTGCCTGGAGAAAGAGACCAACCCCCACCTGACTACAACCTCCTTTCAGGGAGTTGTAGAGAGTGATAAGGTCATGTCTGAGTCTCCTTTTCTCCAGGCTAAACAACCCCAGCTCCCTCAGTTGTTCCTTGCAGGCCTTGTGTTCCAAGGCCTTCACCAGTCTTGTTGCCCTCCTCTGGACACGCTCAAGCATCTCAACGTCCTTCCTGAACTATCCTCCTTCCTTGCCTGAAAGAGGCGAGTCCTGTGAAGCTTTACTCATCTGAGTAGTTTTACTCACTGTAGTGGGATTGCTGAAGTTTGGATGAACTGGGCCTCCATGGGAACAGTGGAACGTTCTGTGGAAAATCTGATGCACTCTAAGGAATGTCAATTCCCATCACTATAATTTCTCTCTGTATAAAATCCTCACAAGTGCTCTGTTTTTCTTTATGCATCTGCTTCTTTGGAAAATGACCTGCATTTCAAAGATCAAGTAGGATTTGAAGAGAGCTGTAGAGGCAAAAAGAAGTGTAATAGAACTCCCTCAGCCCAATTAATAAAATAATATATAAAAAGGGTTCTAAGATTCTTTTTCCAGCACATTATTATCCTGTTTCGCATTTTTCCAAAGAAGGAAAAAAGAAACAGGAATGTGTTGGATCTTATTGAAATTATGAAATGAATAAAATATTTATTTTAAAACATTGGCAGCCATGCTCAAAATATTTTCCTCTTTGCAAAATGCAACTTGGCGTGAATATAGGCTAATGTTGCTCTCATTTAGGATTTCTGTTACGCAGATACAAATATTGGGTCTTAAAAATGCAGGAGGTTCCTCCTGAAATATTTTGAACCTTTTCACTTGATTGAGTGTCTTGTCAAACAAAACTGGCAGCAGATCTCTTGGAACTGCCTGAATCTATGCAGATACGATTTCTATCATGCCCTTATTATGTGTAGTCCATAATAAGGAGGAGCACGTATAAATCATTTCTGGCTGGCACTTAGGATGCAATACTCAAAGGAGAAAGACATTTCTGTCTTCAAATGTCTAGCAATTTCTGATATTATACAGTGAGTCTCCCCAGAACCACACAATCCTCAATTCCATGCAGCTCTCTTATGAAAGAATGAGACTTTCATATCTTTCCTTGCGAGAGCCACCAGCAAGATAAGAATTGTGCGGCTCGGGTGTGCGCTGTGCTCCAGCCAGGGTGGCTCTATTGAACTTCCATTTGCAAAGCCCCGGCTCACAAAATTGCACAGAGATGAAGGATTTTGCCTCTATCCTTCCTATATACAATTATCTATGAGTAAGCATTACTTTACAGAGAGTAGATTATATAGTTATATGTTATAGGAACACATTTCCCAGGGAACGCTCTTCTGTGTGCCCACCTATAATGTGCACTAAAATAAACACATCTATTGTATAAATGTGTTTGTGTTTTCTTGGCAGTGATAATCCAGCCGAGCTCTGGTGTTGTAAAAGGTGATAGAGTATTAAATGACGGATGATCCGAAAAGTTCTAACAAATCATGCCTTCCCCAGAAACAGAAATGCAGGAAGCTGCTCAAAACTAAAGAAACCATTTTAAGAAAACAGCATAAAGAGTTGAGCATTGTTGCCTCTCTAGTACTGAATATATAGTTATTTTACACTTCAACTCTTTAAAAAATATCTTTCTGCAACATGTTCCAAAAAAGCCCCAAACCTTTTCCAGAAGCCTTTTTCAAGTTTGTCTTCCTATTTTTTTCTATAGGACTTTCCTGGAAGAAAAGATGGGATTTTGAAAACAAATTTTAAAATAATTTGAAACATCATTCTGATCAAATCTTTAATAACAGTATCAGCAGAAACAGGCACAGGGAATGCCAAGGAAAATGGATTATGTTAATTAAGCTAACAATTTTTAACAACAAATTTTGTTTCAGGGAGAAAAGGTGATTTTTTTTTATTAAGAGCATTTTGTGCAAAATATTTCAACCACTCTATAAAAACATAAAAGACTAGATATTTCCTATAAAACAGTTCTTCACTGTAAGATGATGAATATCTTTAGTATTATAGTTATACATAATAAAATGTTTATTTGTCAGGCTTGATACATTTTATAACTAATTCATTTATATACAAATACATAGGTTTTAGTGGAAAGAAATCTATATTGATATTTTACTTGACAGATACTGATTGTTTTCTAATATGCAAACAACTCGAATTGCTCAATGAAGAGTTCAGCTGTTGGGAATCTGAAAAGCAGAGGGCATTTTAGACCAGGAGTTCAGCATGTGGAGCTGTCAGACTCGATATCCCTGAATTTTAGGTGAATTGGAGCGCCTTGTTCCTCTGGAGGTTGTTCTAAAGGGGACTAATGTCTTTTGGGAACCAAGCCCTAGGGAATAAGGGGCAGAGAGCAGGAGAATATTTTATGCAAAAGAACAGTCTGTCGAGATTGAAATAGAAAATTACACTTCTTTAATGACAAGCTTTTTGTGAAATACAGAGAGCCACGGGGAAGGATATTATTCTGTTTTCTTTCTTTCGGTGCAGTGGAAAATAAGAGGTGTCACAGTGAGTTATCATGTGCAGTGACCACTAATGCTCCTGTTTAGTGTACAATTGCCTGCCACATTACACACAATCACACGCGTCGTTATTACATTAACTGGGTTTATATACTGCTCACCTGACTTCACCTAGCAGGGCTTGCCTAACTACAGTAAAAGAAAGAAGATCTTTTGGCTAAAGGAGGTTCCTTGTAAATTTGATTTTTCCCCATTTAAAATCATGGGACCTCAGGAAAAAAACCAACAAAATGAACAAACCAAAACAAACAAGGAAAAAAACCAACCCAACTCTGTTAAAACTAACACTTTCTTCAAAACCTGTCAGAGGTCAGATCCAACACTCATTCGTGCCAGTCTGGCAGATGCTGAGTTAGGCCCTGACCTCTTTTACCTTCCTTGCAGGATCAGCAGATAGAGTGGTGTTTGAGCAAACCAAAGGAAAGCTGCAAGTTCCACAGCACAGCTGTGGTTACCGGGGTGTTGCATAGCTCCGAGTGCAATTTTGATAGCACAGCAATAAATAAATATCAGCAAATTAATTTGCAGTAATTGACAGAACAATTAGCAAAGCTGCAGTTGCAGAGTCTTTATTCCTGGTGGCAACAGAACCCAAAGTCACTCTTAGATCTCAGATTTAATTTGCAACTGGAGAGAGACTCCTTTGTGTGCAGGCTAAGGCAATTTTCTGGGAAGTCACTAAGATACAGTAAATGTGGAACCCAGTAACACCATTTCTAGAGCTCCTTTTCAGAACAAAACTGCGCTTTCACTGCAGTAAGAAATGCCAATAAGGGGCATTCTGGGATTTGAGCTGCAGTTTAGGCTTCATGGGACAACAGGAAAAGCAAAAATGAGCTTGGTGATGCAATACTTGCTGGGAATCAATATTCAGTTCCTGCTGTGCACACTGTGTGTGCTGATGGCAGCTCCCTGACCCAGCCACCACTCCCTGCACTGCTGTGTGATCCACAAAGCCCCACCCCAACCTGGGAGAGATGGAGCAACCCCAGCTGCCCCTCACGAACAAGCACTCGCTGTAGGGAGTGCAAAGGAATCTCTTCCTGCTGAGCATATGACTTTATCAGACTTTTAAACACCAGGAACACCGCATGAGAAATGTATTGGAAAATGCCAGGAAGCAGAAATCCAGAGAAATTGATGATTTCAGTCCTGTTTCCCCTAGAATTAAATGTGGTTGGCAATTCCACAGTGCAAAGGAACCCGTCATGGTTCAGTTCTGTGGCAATGGTGCTTTGACCGCAGCCCAGATAAGCTGGAGCTCAGTCTCATTTCTCCTCCTCACTGCATATGAGGACACTCACTTTCCAAGATCTTCTCCAGTTATGCTCTCTGCTCAGCAAATGTCAGATGCAGCTCTGCCGGTGTTGTTACTGCAGCATTTTGGGATTATCTTCAGAAGGCGGCTGAGGAAAAGGACAGGCAAAATGTTGGAGGTGCAGACAAGGTGAAAAGCCTCAACATAGTGACCTGGAAACTGTCTGGGAGAAGCAGCAATGGCCAGTGGATTCTATTGCCCAGCGAGGAGCCCTTACCTGCATTTCTCCCAAGTCTCTGTTGTCTGGTCCTCTGGCTCCTGCTGTGTAGCTCTGGCTTAGCAGCAGGGCAGTGCCTCAGCCAAGTGCCCTGGCTCCCCGAGGTGTTGACTGGTTTGTGTTTCCAAGTGTTACTTTAAGAAACCCAGAGAAGTCGAAGTGTGAAAGTTTTATGTTACATGAGAGAAGAGGTCAGCAGGCATCTCAGTTAGGAAAGAAACACTGAGTGTGTTTTATTTCTAAGGCTGATGGTGAGACCTTCAGAGCCCCTCTTGCAGCAGGGAACTTTGACCTGGGGTTCTTCAAAAAGAGAACAGGGGAGATGCAAATGTGAATTTTCAGTTTGCTACAAAATTTTGAGTTTCAGAATATTCTGAATATTCTGATTCTATGATCTTTCAGAGGTACTTCCACATCTTCTTCCTGCAATGCTTAGGTACCATCTCTGAGCTAGCACCTTCCCTCTTGGCAGGAGCGTCAGAGAGAAGAACCAGGGTGTGAAAGGGGTGGCACCACCTCTACCATTGTTTCATGGTTGTTTTTTCTTTTAAATGTAGCTCTAATTTTTGAGGCAAGTCTTTGCAAAACAGCAATTCAGTATTTGGAACACCTAACAGTGCCTTGGTGGCTCTTCTCCAAGCTTAGTGGGTTCTTCAGCCTGGGGAGGCTGGAGCTTTTTTTGGTGAAATTCTCCCTCCCTCCCTCCCAGAATATTCTCTTCAGCATTTGTCTGGATTGCAAAATCCTCAGCTGAATTTACACTGGGCCCAATCCAACATCCACCAACTCCCCAAAGAACCAACCACCTCTCCATCATCCCTGGGGATGGTTCAGCTCTTGTTTGAAATGACCATCAAGTCAGTCCGTCACCTTGCTCTTGTGGAGGGCACAGCTCGTTTGCTGGACAACAGAAACCGGGAAAAATGTTGCACCAAAGCGAGAGGTTTTTTCTCCCTTCTAGTAAATTCCTACTCTGGCGTTTCTTACCCTCCCTCTTCTGCATCTTGCACTGGGCACTGGTCACAGCAAGCTCCCGAACCAGATGGCCCCGGCTCTGACCCGTCTGGTGGCTCCCGCTCGCCTAAAGCCACCTGGGGAGGCAGCAACAGCAAGAAAAGGAAAACAAACGTGAGAGCGATCTGTCCTGCAACGAAGCATCTCAGTCAGGGCCGCGGGTGCTGGAGCCGAGCTGGGACACGGGATGCGACGCGGCTGGGACTCGGGCTGGGACACGGGCTGCGGGGATGCGAGGGTGAGCCGGGTGATGCTCAGGGCAGCCTCAGCCTCCCGGAGAGCTCCGGCTCGGGGACTCCGCTGGCCGTGAGCGGGGCAGGGCGGTCCCGGAGCATCGCGGTGGGAGCGGGGGGCTCGGGGGCGGCCGAGCCCGGCTATAGATGGCGCTGGCAGCCCAGGAACGGCCCCGCCGGAGCAGCCCCGGCCCCGCTCCCCNAATTATGTATAGGTTTTAATAGATTGTGTCACACATCTGAAGTTATAGGGATTTGATATAAACCCACCATGCAGTAATTATGAGTGTAAAATACATTTGGGGGAAAACATTTCGCGGAGTTGCCAAGACTAACAGCTTACAAATAAAGCCCCATTCCTGCTCCGGCCCCCGAGCTGCGCCCTGGAGAATTTGCACATGCATTTGAAATGAAACAATCCCCGTATCTCTGTGTTTACTAGTGGTAAAAAAAGCCCCAACTCCTTCCTTCCACAGGTCCTCCAATAAATATGTTCCTGGCACTGGGTACTTTGCAGGCAGGCAGAGGCTGCCGGTCTTTAATGTGAAATAATGTAGGGTTTTTAAGCAGAAAGTTGGCTGTTAGAATTAATTGGTGTCTTATTTTTTCCGGCTGGAGCTGCTGTTTGCAAGTCAGGGCCACATGAGCAGTCCCACTGTCTGCATGGAAAAGCGGGACTGTGAACAGCAGCTCCCTCAGCATTGCACGGGCAAAGAGGAGAGGAGGCAGGAGAGACAGGAGAGGTGGAAGGTAGAGAGGGAGAGAAAAGGAGACAGGACCTCTGAGAAGGATTTAAAATTGAAAGAAAGCGAATTGGAGGCGGGGGAAGAAAAGGATGGAAATGGGACAGAGACGTGAGGGGAGAGAAGAGAGGGGATTAGGGAGGGAAAGAGTGAGATGAATGAGCCCAAGGGAGGTGAGGCTGAGCTGGGAGCAGAGGCAGGGCCAGGGAGGCTGGGCAAGGGGAGAAACACAGAGGGAAGAGCAGAGGTGGCTGTGGGCAGAGCGGGAAATGCAGCTGGAGGGAGACAGGCAAAGAAAGTGGCAGCAGGAGCTGAGTGAGGGAACACACAGACAGCAGGGAAGCAGATGAATTCCCACCTGAGGAGTGTACAGCTTTTAGCCCTTGCATCCTCCAGGAGGAAAAACCCACTTTCAGGGGCTTCTCAACAGGCTGTTGGGAACTGCTGTGCCCTATGTGCTGGGCTGGCCTCTCCAAGGGAAGTTCCCCTGGCTAGGAACTGGAGTTAGACATCGCAGTTAAAGCTCCAGTGGTCCCAACAGAGAGAATGTAGGTGTTTCCACCAATTGACAATGTTTATTGGGATATTTGGAGCTTCACAGGAGATGCTCAGGGGTGCTTCATCCAGAGAGGACTGTGACAGGGTCCAGCATTTTGACAATAATGCATGTGGTTTGATTTCCCCACTCTGTAGCCTATAAATAAATAGTAGCCATGTCTGATGCAGAGGATGGATGCTGTACTGTGATGTTCAAGCCACACTCCATTGAATCCCATGGCATTCTTAGGAACTTTCAAAGGGATTTGCAAAAGCAAATCAAGAAATACAAGTTTACAGACAGTCAGCTCATGTGCAGCCATCTTTTTAGAGATGTGCAATGAGAAAAAGGTTGAAAACCACAGGTAGACAATATTCCCACAGTGATGAACTACTCGGGTTTGGGATGGGACCACACTTTTGTTTTCTCTCCTCAGGCCTTCCTTCTCCAGACTTGCCAGTATGATTTCACGGTTACTCGGAGCTCAGCATCTAGGGATGCTCATCCAGCAGCAGGAGGACGTGGAGCAGTCTGAAACCTGCCTGTGCCTTATTTTTCAGGTTCAAGCAGGACTTCAGTGGTGCCGAGGCATAAATTCCCATGAGACTCCTCTTGTTCCCTGTGCTGGGGCGTGGCCATTCTAAGTAAAACATGAGCATGTGCCTCAACACACTTCTCACAAAATGAATGTATCTTGAAACAGAAAATGACCTGTTTGTTGCAACGTGTTCAATAGTAGTTTCTGGAATATTTATACCTTGCTTCCCAATATGTTAAACTGCCTTCTTTTCCAATAGGAAATGAAGGATTTCTACAAGGTTGCCAAATCCTCCCTGTCACAGTTCCATTTCTTCCCACACTGTTTGCTGTTGGAGGGGGAGGGGAGAGAAAAAAAAAAAAGAGACAAGAAAAAAGGCAAGAGAAAGGAGATGGGAGTCAGATGGACTAGGCACAGAGCAGGAGCTGAGAGTGTTTTTTCTGGCCGACACACTTAGTGTTGCTGGTGCATTTGCTGCTTCCTTGAAAGGCCAGTGGGGGGAAAAAAAGAGATTAAGGTCATCAAGATAATACAAAGAATATTCAAACTGGAAGCAGAGGGGAAATATAGAAGGTCTGTTTTTTCCAATAGTAAGTAATCAGAGTACAGGAGGATGTAATTTGCAGATTAGGAAAATGAACAAAGACTATAAAATTAACTTTATGACAGAGAGGAGAACAGTCCATTTGAAGGGGGGAATAAACTAACCTCCATAAAGCTTTATGGCTGATACAATCAGCATGTTGTTTTAAACTAAATAGGAAATATCAGCAAATAATCAACCATGGGGCAGTCTTCAAGCCCTGGTTGTGCTGTAATCTGAATTTGATGTGACACACAACTCAAGCAGATTTTTTGAGGCAGTGAAACCTTCACAGATTCCCAGTCCTGGCTCTGCGGGTGTGCTTGGAGGTGGGGAGCAGGAACAGAGTGCTAATGTGAGCCAAACCTGTCGCTGACAGCTGTCAATCACCCGTCCTCCCTTCCTCTGGTGACTCTTTTCCAAGCAAACAAAGCCCAACCCTCTAAATGTGCTTCCTCCACAATGACATCAAATTGTCTCTCATACTCCTGCCAGCCTGGGAGCAGCTCAGGGGGTGGATCAGAAATAAGAGGTTTTAATTAGCAAGGGGACTGCAGGTTAGTTACAGAGCAGGTTGCTATAACAGGGACCCCCCATCTCAGAGTGATAGAAACTGTGCTCAGCTCGTTACAGGAGAAACCATAGACACATTCAAGGAAAATCTCTCATTTTCTTCACAAGAGGAACTGTTGTCTTCCCTTGAATCAGTAAGAACCGAGCTCCTGGTCTGGTCTGAAGAAATGGTGTTGTCAAACTGGAGGAGAAGGAGATTTTCCTGACATAATTTTATATTTAATCCTAATTTTTATTGCCTTCACTGCCATTCTTATTTCTCCTTCAACTGTTTCTTTTTTAAGGCGAAAAGAGGGCACAGGACTCACACTTGGTGTATTCTGTTGTTCATACTATTCACATCTGTAAGTAAATTTTCCAGTAGCCTGTGAGCCCATGTCAAGTTTTATAGGACTCCAATGCGAGCCCTCGGAGGAACGGTAACTCCAGAGCCACATTCTCAAATGGACAATTCTCTTATGTTTCTTTGCTATTCCATTTTCCAGCAGAGAGGAAAATACACAAAGCAAATAAACAAATATAAAAAAAAAACCAAAACCACCCCAAGCGAGGGGCTGACTGTCCTCTTGTGAAATTCGAAGCAAATAATTAGGAATAGATCCAAAGGTTTTAATGAAGTTGCCTGGATGCAAAACTGCTGTCAGTTCAGCATAAATCTCCCAGGCTACTTAAAAAGGAGGAAAACCAAGTTTGCTCAGGAAGCAAGTTTGCTCCAGGACAGAATTCTCCTTGTTTGTATGACACAGATCCCACCACAAGATGTTCAGATTTAAAGCATTTTTTTCTTTTTATTTAAATTAAAGTGCCTGATTGTGAGTGTGATACTGCCATTCCTGGGGTCTATATTCTCTCTTCAGAAACAGAGAGCAAAACTCTATAGGCCTGGGAAAGGTCAAGTGGCCTCAATAAAATACAAACAGACTCAAATTGTTGCTCAAACAATACCACAGGAAAGTATAAAAATCCTGAAGAATTAAAGAGTTCTTTTAATAAGAATGGAAAGGTTCTGCTACCAACAACATTCTTTTTTCAATTTGCTTTATATTTTATTATCCACAGAGCTTTTCCTTAGGTGTTAAAAATGCAAGATTTTAGAAGCTTTGCATGAACTTCTGTTTTCTTTAAATTTCGGTTTTGGTTTTTGCAAAGCAGTTGTCTTCAGTTTTGTGAGTCGGATGAGTTGAAATTCAGGAAAAATCTTTCCCTGGAAAATTTTGAATTTCCTCATTAAAGAAGAATACCTCAAACAAACATTCAGCAAGCTCTGTGAAATCCTATTCACTCATCAGGAAAGAAAAAGGTACAAAAAATAACATGCCTTTGAAAACGTGCAGCCCGCTTTCTTTGTGCAAAACTTTCAGCATTTGTGGGGCTATATTTAGCATTGAGAATGCGATTTTTGTCTCACTGAAGTCTCAGTTAAAAATTCAGAGCCACTTTTATGGCAGAGATTTTGAAGCTTTGTTAGTTGCGTTTCATTAAACGACCGTGCTTGTCACATGGATGAACATCTTACTCCTTTAATGGGTCGCCCTGCCCCTTGTGATTAGCAGGAGGAAGGAGTTTGATATATTTGTCAAAAGGGCTGTCCTTTGTGAGCCAAAATAAAATGAATTCTTTGATACGCAAGTAGTTAAATACTTTTAGGCTGCCTTGGCTTGGGATCTGACATTTTTTACTAACACTTATTCTTAGGTGGAATCAGTAGTCAGAGACCTCAGAGGCAAGGGCAAGATTTCAAACCAGATTTATGCTCTTGAACACTTTTAGAAGCGTGTGTGTGTATACACACATATATCACTGCAGTTATAGCCCATGCTGTAACTATCTGGGAGACTCCAGCTGCAACCCTTCCGAATGCCACGCGCTCTTCAGCGCTTTCCACCTTCACAGCTCCCCTGGGAGCTAAGGAAGTGTTATTTTCCCCATTTTACAGATGGGAGCTGAGAGGTTCACGGGCAAGTAGGAAGATCCTGACAGTGTAAGGCATTAGGCACGACTTTTCCACGACAAAAGCTGTGCATCTTTGACTTTAGTGATCCCAACCATGGGGTGTCCTCAGTTTGAGGCAGGGGAGCTCGAAGTTTACCTGCAAGGGACATGTCAAAATGAACAGCAGGGTCAGATGCCCCAAAACCCAACACTCCCTCACTAGGAATGATCCTTCCAAGGGATGCCTTGGGTGTTGGGAATGTGCTGTAGAGGAGGGAAAGGAAGAACTCAGGGCCCCAGAGGTAAAAGCCTCACTGTGCCCGGGGCCTGGCCGTGCAGGAGGGTGAGGGGTCGGGCCAGATGCTGCTGGTTCTGCTCTTATTTGCTGCTTTTGGGGGATGAAGGCAGCAAACTGCAGCTGTGAAATAGCAGGGCTGGGCTGTTGCTGCCTGCCCGAGGCCCAGGCAGGCAGAGCTCACTGCAGTGAGCAATATGGCAATTATAAAACGTGACATTCCTGTTGGAGGAACACTGCTGTGAGCCAATTTTACTCCGTGGTAAAGACCACATCTGTCAGGGTTCCTCTCCTCGTCACAGGTCCTTTGGACAATCACACAGGGCCAGCTTGTCCTGTGCAGGGGGAGAATTGGCTCCCAGCACATCTGTATCCCAAATAGGTGCTAGAGGATCATCTCCTGGTGCAGACACTCTCTGCACAGTCTGGGTTACACAGAGCCTCATCCTGCAGGGTGCTGGGTGGGATAGCAGCACTTAAACCTCTTTGGGAACCAGTCAGCACTGCGCTTCCTCCAGGTTTGAAAGGAAAAAGCCATTTCAAAGCCAAGATTTTAGGAACAAAAGTGAACCTTTTAATTGCATTTTTCACTTAGGAATGTGCAGGAATCACTGTGAACCTTGAAAGTTTGATACGTACCAGACCAGTAAATAGATTTGGCTTTGTTTTTTTAATGTTTTGCATACTTTGTTTTTCAAACTTTCACCAGCTCTGCTTTGTTTCAGTTAATGAAATTCTTCTATTGCAGCACTGGGACTTTTAAAGCATTTTCGTAACCTCCTGTCTTGGTCTCCAAGGTATAAACATTATTTTATAATTAGCCTTCACAACTATGTTATACATTTGAAAAGGAGGAAAAAAAAAATGTTTTTCCCCCATTTTTATATAGGGGAATTACAGTTTCTATCTGGGGACTGAAAGAATGTGTGTGTATGCGCGCGCAGAGGAGAGAGAGAGAGATTCAATCTGTTGAAATTTCATCTCCTGCCAGTTACACATGAAATCATCCTTTAGAGAGAGAGAGTGGGAAATTACTGAATGCATTAGAAAAATCCTCACTCTAGCCTTAATGAAACGACACTAAAAGATGATGGGAGAGGGAAGACTCAGGGACATATGTGTTCTACCAAGAAAACGTGGGGAAGGAACATTGACTTTTTTGCCCCCGTTATGTAACTTGGCATCAGGCTCTCGGTAGCTGATACTGATGGGAACTAATTTGTCTCTTGCCCTTATTCCTGCCAATCCCCTATGGTGTTTTCTTATGGCCACTTCATACCAGAATAAAGCTGTCACCAAGGTAACCACATGTGCATATGCACAATCATGTACACGCACGGTGTAATTAAGTCCAAGTGTAAATAATAATATTCACCACAGTGTGCAGCACTGACGGGCTTCAGGAGCCCTCACGCTGTGCCTTTGGTGGAGGGTTGGCCTCACAGCTTTTCACGATGGGGAAACTGAGTCACAGGGGAGGCTGGGAGCCTCCCAGGCACAGGGAGAGGCCGTGCATCCATGTTTCCTGCAGTGTGGGGAGAGCATCCAGCTTTTTCCATAGGCACCACTTATTAATGCAGCCACTGATCTTTAAACTCAGGTCCTTTGGAGTGTTTCTGCCAGGTTTATTCTCATCCAGGCAGAATTTTTTGTGCAATTACTTGTAGACGGAAAAGCTTCTTCTCCACTCAGCTGGGGATGGATGCACATGGACTCATGTAAGGATCCTTGCCTTGACTTCAGTAAAATTTGGATCCAGTCCCAGCAATCGCTCCAGCTTTTGTAGCAGGGAACAGCCCCACACGAAGGGAAGCTGCCTTGAACTATTTTTGAAGTGGTAGCTTTCCGTGCTGTAATAAATTTTCAGGATGTTTTCAACAGAGAGATTAAATCCATAGGAGAGACGGCTTAATGGATTTTGAGTTTTCTAACAAGGAATGTGCCAAGTCTTTCCTAATAGAAAAGTCCCCTCGAATCTTTCATTCAGGTATGTGACAGATGCTTGAATTACGGTGCATTTCCAAAGGTTTGGTTGTTTTGGATTTTTTTTTCCTGTGGAGAAAGATGCTCATCCAAAGCCTAACCTGAAGGGAAGCTTTTACTGATAAAAGAGTAATCCAAGGAAGGGGAGTAAGTGAGAATCAAGTGGTTAATTTCTGTTTTCAGCGATCTCATAGGAAAAAAATACATGTGAGCATAGCAAAATATTAGTCTACATCTTTTGAAAGCCTCCAAAAAGATTTGTCTGAAGCGTGCATTTAAATGGGAAGGATACAGGTGTTTTCAGAGCTCTTGCAGCCTACGAGCAGGCCTGGGGCAAACCTGAGCACACGGAATAATGTAACGAGAAACATCCCTCCATGCTTCAGTGGGAAAATGCAAATGGGCTCATCTCCTCTTTTGAGGAGGAGTTTAGATAAGGCGCTCCTGGAGCCAAGGAGCCTGTTTGGTGTCTTCTGTGCCTGGAGTATTGGGGTTGGGAGGGAGCGAGGGGCACACACGGAGCCGGCAGCACGAGGATGGGGATGTCAGTGGGCCGCCCCAGGAGTGATGCTGCTTCCAGTGCCCCTCTCTCTGCTCCACTCATCCCCAAGATTTGCCAGGGGCCAGCTTTGCACTGCCCCTCTGCCCCTCTGTCGCTGCCAGCACCCTGTGTGCCCACGGTGAGCTGCTGTGGTTTGGGGGCTACTGAAACTTGAAAAGGAGTAGACCAAGTGAGAAGTGCAGCAGAGCCCTGCAGTCCCAGGCTCCTGCCTGTCACAGGATAAAGCACCCGTGCTTTGCTGGAGCCTGGCTGCCTCCTGCTCCCCGTCCTCCTCCCGCCCCATCCCTTTCAAGGAAAGGCTCTGAAATATGTTTTGATTTCATTTTGCAAGTAGTCTGCTAAAAACCATTTCTTTCCAGCCTTTTCTCTCAGTTTGTTTTCTTTGCTAGTTCAGCATTCAGAAGAAACAAAGAGTTTCTTTTTTTTGGGTACCCATTAAGAATAATATTTTTGCAAAAGTTTAGGCAGAGTCCAATGGTATGAACTTCATTGCATCAGCTGAAATGGGTAGGGAGCTTTTCTGAAAAATCTAGTCCCATCTATGACTGCTGAGCTATGCAGGTAACCAGCAAATAATTAAGGCTAACACAGAAATTCAGCACCAGTTGGGTGACAGAATTCCCTTTCCACCAAAGAAAATCCCAGAAGAAAAGATTATTTTAATTATGATGGGGGTTTTTTTTCAGAAGGTTTACAAAGTATTCCCCCTTCACCTCTCACTGACTAAATTTAATAACTCTTGGAAAATATCAATTGCCATCAACTCTTGTCTTTGCTTTTTAATTTTTTTTGTTATTAATTTTTTGTAATTTTGTATAATCCATGACTGTGGATTTCAAAGTAATTAACATGTTTTAAAAACTCCAGCTCCAGGCATCATGTAAATACCTGCTTTTGTGTCAAAGGAGAAAAAATATCATGGCAGGTGGAAGAACTCTGGTCAGTCTTTGTCCAGCCTTAAATAAAAGCACAAAAGGATTCTAAATATTTTGAATTCTACTTTTTTAAGCAAAGCTGATCAGATCTGAGGACCTAATTCGTGGTGCCTGAAGACTTGAGCTTGGCAGTTCTACATTGATTGTGGTATAATTTTTGTCTAATAAGAGTAGAGAAAGGACCAGAATTCAGCTTGCCTAACTAGATGTTGATGTCTTTCACCAAAGAAAAATACTGACTTGCTATTTAGGGCTGCTCAGTTCAGTTTACATAGCAGCCCTTCTATTTTTAAAAGTAAAAATATTTTTCATATTTCTTCTAAAACAAACTGTTCAGTAACCAACCAATGATCCAGTAATAGAATTAATTTCAATAGATATATCAAAGAACTAAAAGAAAATCGTGTTTCCTTACATAAAATAAATCTTTTCCATATAAGTTTTCATCTGCTTCTGAAATATAGGAAAATCAAAATTATAACTGACATTCACAAGCCAATTATTGAACTCAACAGCCCCATTCTGAATTTTCACTGATTTAATTAAGAGCAACATTTGGCCCTAGCTAGAAGCAATAATAAGTGCTTCTTCATTAGGTGTTTTCAGCGTAATTTCTTAAGGGAAAAGATAGATGCTTCTAAATCTGTCATTTGGTGAACTGTTCTGTGTAATATATTAGAGCCATTGATTAGAGTAATATGGCAAAAAGCAAAGCCTGATCGACCATCCATGCAGTCAATGGGTGTCTTTGATTAAGTCCAAAAAGAGCAATATAAAATCACAGTAATTCCAGGCACTACAGAGACAAACTCTTGCTTTGCATCCCTAATTCCACTTCAGGGTCTGTCAGTGCCTAATCTGGGCTTCCTGGGGAGCAGCAATTCCATCTCACGAGGCTTTCGAGGTTGCAACACTTTCCTTTTGTTCTACAGAGGAATGAAAAGCAGACAAGTTAAAGTCACATGCACACACTGAGTTTTGTTGAGGCATTTGTTGGTGGCTGTTAAAGGGCAGGGCAGTTTGAGCAGCGACTCAAATCTCTGCCTGTTGTGGGCAATCAGGCCTTGAAGTCTTGGTCTTCACCACTCCAAAAGCGACTTGGAGCTCAGGAACCCCCAGTGTTGTGTCTCCAGGGAACAGTTTGGCTCCTGTGCCAGTGCTGACATCTGTGCACCTCATTTTGCACTGGCAGTGCCATGGCTGGCTCCTCCTTGGGCCCTGCCAGATGAGGCTGTGTGGGTCACACAGGGGTGTGACTGCTGCGAGCCATTGTCCATCTGCTCCCAGCGGTGATGAGGCTCACTGTTGTCCCATAATCGATTTATTCAACAAAACTTCTAAAATATTCAACCTGGCTGTTTCCTACTCCCTTTCCTGGGTCCAGGGTGCTTTGTTTCACATGAGTGCTTGTATTAACATCGTTATCCCTCCCACCAGTGGATAAGTCATGTTTTTTCTGACATGCCAATGGACCCCGTTTCTCATCGAGAGCATGGACACCAATCATCACTTAGAGGTATTTTCAAATGAGTTAAGTGAATTGGGTGCCTGATTTCCTTGGCTGTTCATTTAGGATTAAGCACTTACTTGCCAAGTTTTTGTATATCCTGCTGCATCCTTGACTACCGAAGACCTTTGTAAACTGGTTCCTTAAGCTTTTGATCTGGCCTTTATGTTTTTCTCTGAAGTACAAAATGTTCCCTTCTGTGAAAGCACTGGTATGTGCTGTCTATCTGGAGATTCTGTGATGAGGAGGGGAGGGAAATGGCCAGTGACAATGATTTCTCTTGCTGATTGTTTTTTTTTTTCCTCCCCTCACATAATTTAAATCTAAACCTCAGACCTGAAACCAACTTCACAGTCTTACTTTGTATGTAAAAATATTCCATTTAAATCAGCAGTAAAGCTAACATGAAAGTGCCAATAAATAATATATGCAAAGAGTTTTTTTTATCAATATATAAAGAAATGTGGAGTTGTGAAGCTGCTGAAAACAAGCATTAGGAAATGTAATGAAGCAAGAATTAGAACAGCATAGTTCCTCTGGCCATTATAAATGAGAACGCCAGGTACCTGGAGAACAGGAAAACTGATGAGTACAGTCTGTTCAGGAGAGAAGGAGGAAAATTTCCCCCAGGAACACATTTCAAATTACTTATTTATGAACTGATGAACTGGGAGACCACCTATAGAGAGACAGGAGCAAGCAGTCTGCTGCAGACAGCTACAGAACTCCAGCTAATTGTGCTGCTGTTTTCTGTTATAACTCCTGCTCTCCAGCTGGGCTTCGGAGGCAGGAAATTTAGGCATTGACTAGAAGTTGCACTCTCCCTCCTTCTTGTCGGCATAAATATATACATGTATATTTTAATCTGCTGGAATAATTCAGCAAAGGCCTGGGAAAACATCTGCTGCATTTGTCATTACAGTGTTAGGGAGTTTGTGGGGTAGAGTTTCCAAGGGAAAAGTTTTTAAGCATGCACTCATCCCTTGGCAAAGGTGACTCCAAAATTTCGAGATATATGGGCTGAAATTGAAATATGGAACATTTCTTTGTTTTTGTCTCTGAACATCACTGTCAGGTTTTTAGCTACATAGGAAGAGAAACATGCAGGCACATATAACCACTAAATACAATATATATAAACCATGTAAATGCACACACATATTCTTCATACAAATTTCCTACATAAATCTCTGCTGGCTGATATTATTTTCTCGCTGCATGTTCACATATACACAAGAATCAAAATGATACTTCATTTATGTGGGTACCAGTATAGAATGGATTCAGTTTGCTCCATAATACAGAAATCAGAATGTAGCCCAAGTTCTAAGAGCTGTTCAAGGAAAAAGAATAACTTCAGGCACTGGTTAACAAGATCTAATAAGATAGAGAAGAGATGGTAAAAGTACTGTAAATATTAAGTGATTGGAAATCAATTTCAGAAGACTTCATCAGTTGAAGTACAGAGGTTCTTAACAGAGAATTCATTTTGTCAGTTTAGAAGATGGAATTTAGGTGTCTGGCTTGTAGGAAGTAAAGAGAGACAGAAGAACCTTCGGCAGAGAACTGTGAGGCTCCAAGATAATTCCCGTGGATGGACAATCTCAGCCTGTGTTGTGATTTAGCACAGCGGCTCTGCATGGTGGTGTCCAGTGATTTGACTCGTGGCCCACTGAAACTCCCCCAGCTGAAGGCTCACAGGGCATGACATGTGGGACCAGCCTGGAGGTTAAACACAGAAGTGAAAAGGCCAGTGGACTGGGGGACACTGAGCAAACACCATACCTGCCTTCCAGGAGGAAAGAAAAGTTGGTTGCCCTTGAAATACGCTCCTTTATCACTGAGGTGCTTCCTCCAGGAGTCAGGGACCAGGTGTCCGAAGGGTTGGCAGTTGTGTGGTGTGATCTTAGACTGTTCCTGGCACTCAGGTGAGGGCCAGCACAGGTCCCAGAGCACTGGTGCAGTGTCCTGCCTACATGAACAGCCTCCCAAGATGTTCTCTGCTGAACGCAGCACTGGCTGCAGATTTCAGACACAGCTGGTTCAGGGTGCACTGCATTTAACCCTCTGCAAAATGATGAAGGCAAAGAGCAAAGGGGCGAGAGACATCTCTAAAGAGGAGGATACAATCATTTGCCACGTACTGGGTATTCAGGTGTGCTTGGTGAATACTGAAACCTGGTACCTCCAAAAGGTTTAGAAGGAATGTCAAAATATTAACCCTGCCAAGTACTGAATGTGGTTTCAGTGGGAGCTGGGAGTGATCTCAGGCTGCACAGACACTGTTTTCCTTTCTTTCTTGTAGGTACACTGGCAAGTCAATATAGAGAAAATGTGCAATGCTGTTGCTGCTGCTGAGTGTGTTCCATGAATAGAGAATATAGTTTTCCCATCCTGTCATTTATTAGGAAACGCTAAGGATGGGACTGGAGTGACACAGTGGATCTATCCCTGCTCTTCATTAAGTTTGACACCAAGAACACATAAGAGTTTGCAGCAATAAGACCTAGAGAAACTGTTAACCCCAATAAAACCCCTGTAAGGATGTGCAGAGATAAAAGGGAGCTTCAACAAAGTGGAAATTTTTATAGCAATGAGACAGAGAGAGAGAAGGGCATCAAGATTTATTGCAAATGACTAGTAGCAAGAGGTTCAAGCATTAGCTAATTTTTATTTGCTTCTTTTATCATAAAATTTTAAACAATCAAGGAATCAGTGATGGTATTAACGCTGCTACAATGAAGAAACAAATACTTTCATTTTTGCTTCTGCTCTTAAAAAAAAATCCTTCTGCTAAAATGAATATGGAACAGCGTCACACCTCAGTGAAACTTTTTCCTTAAGTATTCAGAACATTTTGTGAGGCTGATCAATTGGGATTTTTTTTTTTAATACCCGACTTGGTTACACTGGCAGGTATTCACAAGTGACAATTATTTCAACATTAATTTGATAGCTCCCGACAGCCTCGGAGATGGGCTAGAATCACCTGGAAGCTGGCATTTTGCATTGTACCATTCTGTCTATATGGGAACTGTCATCTTCCATTCAATATGGGAAATGCTATCTGCATACAGGCTTCAAAAAAGTTATAATTTCTTCTAAGTGATTGAAACTCATAGATCTCTCTCTTTCTCTCTGCCTTTTCAAGCTACACCTGAGAGGTAGCAATGATGACAGGCTGGTTTAACACAGCTCTTGCCGAGATTAAGTAGTTGTCAGACAGATATCATTGGAGACTAAGGGATTGCTTTTGGAAGTCATTCTGAATTGCTAACTAACCGGGAGCTTGTTCCTAGACGGGTGCGGATTCTTTTGTTTCCAGGGATTGACACATCTGCAGTAACAATGGAGCACTCCTTGCCTGATACCTGATTTGTGCCGGTCACCTTTTTAGCTGGAAAAGAGGATCTAATGAATGCCCCTTTCACCACTTATTTGCAAAAGCAGAAAACGCCCAGAGCTGCTCTTTCTGGACCGTTACCCTGAGAAATTTGATTATTTATGCTTAAATGAAAATGTTCGCAGCAATACCGTTCATTGTAAGAACAGACTTATGTACTGGATGAATCTGTGTGAAGGTTCAGCAATAACCTCTCCAGTGTCAGCTTTGCCAGTTTTTAAGCAGGCTGCTTGGGAGGGATGTGTGTATAACTGCCTGTTGTATTCTGCTCACCTCCCGCTTCACACACATCCAGTGACAGCCCCCGATGAACAGGGAGTAGCAGAGGCTGACAGGTCAGCTGTAACACAACAAGTTGTCACTGTCATGGGAACATGGCAAGTGGAAAGTAGATGAAGTTGCCTAGAGGATGTTTTCATCAATTTAGTGTTATATACAAGCTAATAAATCTGCAGACACTCTCGTTCCCCTATACAAAAAGTGTGTGAGGGAAAATGACTGAGTTTTGGCTGGCTTGGCATTTACTGGACCAGCTGCAGTAGCCACTTGAGCTAATAGTGTCAATGATTTAATTCCTTTCACTCCCTGCCTTTCCTAACGACGTATTTCCCATGGGATTGCAGACTGAAAAGTTTATTTTTAAGCATGGCTGAGAGATTGGCTCTCTAGAGAGCTTTGGAAGTTGCAGGGGGCTGCTTCTTTAGAAGATGATAAGTTTGGTGGGAGGTAAGAGGATGCCTCCACCACTGGAAGAGGCAATTCGTGGGGCAGGGAAGAGCTCACTTGTCAGAAAGTCTGGAAAACAGCTCAGACCCCCAGAACTGCCCGTGTTGGCTGGTTGGACATTTTTAAATTAATCAAAACTTCCAGACCCTTGGCATGATATATTAGTAGGCATGAGTAGTTTTCATCCTCCCAGCACCCAGATATTAAATAGATGAACACCAGCATAGCAGGAAGTAGCACACTGGGGGATACGGATATTACAACAATGACCTAAGGAGCCCTCCTGGATGTTCTGTGGGTCCCTTCCAACTCAGGACATTCTATCATTCTATGAAATTACATTAGGAAGAGGTTTACCTTTATGAATGGCTCAAGGATAATTTGTGGCAGATCTGTGTTTTGTTAGTTTAATAATTCTCGTGGTGTCATTTCTCTTTCGTGCGTGGCTGACTCCTCACTCAGCTGACATAGTGCAAAACCCGAGTGACACAATCAGACAATCTGCAATAGGCTTGCAGTGATTTTGGGGTGTGTGTGCTTGTGGATGAACGCAGGAGGAAACTTGCTCCAGGTGAGGGTTCTGTACTGTCGGGTTCAGCCTCCACCACCTGACTCGTAGCAGGTGTGCTGAGGGGTAGCACTTTTTATCTATTAGCACTTTTTATCTCCTGGAATCCCCTGATTATTTCACTGATACTAAAACACGCTCTCAGCTATAGAAACGTCTTGACTGAACCTTGCACTGGTGTCATGCAAATGGTTCGATTGATTCCAAATAGAAATTGCTAATTTATTCACTGTGCTGTTATAACTTTGTTCAAAGGAAGCCCAAAATACCCCATAATTTAAAACTCTTTTATATCTGTAACTCTCACCTGGGTGTCTTCTTGATACAGAACTTACTCAAGTCATTAACTCTCAGTTCAAAGTTATGCACATTGAAGAACTTTGTGAATAAGGCTGAGATTGCAGTTAAATATGTAAATTCAACCACAGTATTCTCAAAATGGTCTAGTAAATCAATGTTAATGATAGTGGTTTCCCATATAACATATTTCATTCTTCCTCTTCAAAGCATTTTACAAAGAAACTCCATTTTACAATAAATACACAGAAGTACAGAGCACAGGAAGCACAGAGAGAAATTGGTAGCCTGAAAAAAAAGGAAAGAGGCTTGGAAGTAAAAATTTTCTCATAAATGAAAGACTGGAATTTTTAGATTTGAAGAAATGTGACTAAATCTCCTTAAAAAATGAAGACTATAAAGCAATTTGCAAAGTTCTCTCAATTTTTACCTTGATCTTCAAACATAATAAAAATGTAAGAGTACAGGTATTTCAGGCAGAACTGTTATTTTAAGTGTGCATCAGCAGGTGCAAGTAGCCATTCCCATTGCCCGTAAACTACTGTTTTCTTTTTATAATGACACATTTCAAAAAAAAAAAAAAAAAGAAAGGAAATAAACACCCCACACCTCAGAAACATCTGAAAATAAAAAACCCCACTCTGCTACTACCACATTTTTACACCTACTCACCCAGTGTTTCCTGTACCCACCCTGAGACAGTGAAGCCTCTGAAAATTCACAAAATTATGTGTGAATAGGAAACTGAGCATCTACTCAGAGGCTGGTAAATGCTACAGCCTGACAGAGTGGCTGTGCTAAAATACTTCTGCTCTGTATGATATTGCACACTCTATACTCATCTGTGTCTCTCAGCTGACACAACAATAAATAGTTATTAAAACAAACATGCAAATGATGTATAGTTAAATAGTCTTAAATAAACCTACACTACCAGTGAATTTTGTGACACCAAAAATCGTCCAATACATCTACTTCCACTGGAAATTGTTCCTTCAGATCTCCATTCCGAGGCAAGAAATGGTATTATGGGGTAATTTAATCTATCATGTGATTATGTTCTTCTAACCAGGCCTTTAACACACCAGGCTGAATTGTCTCTGTGAGTAAATCCAGTGCCACAAAGCAGTGATGCCAGCAGAGACTTTGTCCCCTGAAATACATCAAATCAAGGGCTTGCAAACCCCAGCAGAATTCCATTATAGCATACACAAGGAAATGTATTTAAAGCCATCTAGGTTTGTGTATTTTGGGATTCCCTACCACGCATGTCAGAAAAGATTTAAGGCCATGCTAATTTTGCTTGGGTCACTTTTTCTCCCCACTGACCTGTGGGCTGAACAGAGATGGCCACAGCACTGACATAAACCCATTTATTCTGCTTGCCCCTGTTCCTGCATCAAGTAAAAATCAGCTCATGAGCCCTATATTTAAACTTCCTCTTCTGATTTTTTTTTTCACTGATACTTCCAGAAAAATCATGTTATGGCAAATGAAGTTTCCTAGGGATTTTTTTTTGCAAAGAGAGGGTCTAAAATAGGTCAGTGACAGCTGAAAAATTGCATTCACTTCATATCCATTCGCTGAAGGAGACTGAAATTTCTCCTGAGCACTGCTTCAATTTCACTTATTCTTGCCCCAAGTTTTCCTCCGCTAGGACTTTTTATGGCAAGAAATGACCAAAAACACAATCAGTGTGGAACTTGTATAGTTAAAAACCAGTTTGCAACAACAACGAGAAATGGCTGTTGTTTTGTACCTCGCTGATAAATGAACGTCTATTGTTCTTCTACCCTGGAAATTAATAATAACTGGACCAGTTGCCTTAGAGACAGCCAGGCAGCCATTAGCAATCAGTAAAAATTAATGTACTGCAGGGAATTTAGCAAAGCAATGTGTTTAAGTGTGTGGGGGCACCTTAACCACCCATCCAACACGGGTGAGTGCCGGAGTCTCCCAGGCGCCGCCGCTGCCTCGCTGTGCGGATGCCCTTAAATACAGACAAGGTGTTCTTAACAAGCAAGAGGGGTCCCTACCAAAGGCCCTAACTCCGTGAGGAGCACTGTGTTTTTTGGACTTCCCTCACCTTGAAAGCATGCCTGGAAACCTGGAAATGCAGAGGGAATGCCCAACATGGCAGCAGCTCCTTGTTTCCCTGCAGAGCTCAGGCTCTTCTGCCGGCACAGCTGCGGTCCTGCCCCGTGAAAGGTTCTCTCTGGTGGGGTAGCTGTGCTTTAAAAAGTCCCTGAGAGCTTTTAAAGCTGTCAGCACCATTATCATTCATGATGCAACTGGTTCCCAAGCCTGGCTTCTGTTTTTCCAGTGGGCAGTTCGAGTCCCCCTGGATAATTCCCTGGGGTGTGCACTAGCGGGGCTGGTCAGACCAAGCCCATTACTGTGGAACTCTTTGTGCCGTGGGTGTAGGGTGGCTGTGAGTGCTGCTAACATGCCCAACCCCAGGATGCTCCTGGGAGATGCTTTGGACCCTCCCAGCCCTACTGTCCAGAACAGGGCTGGATTTGCACTGCAAGGAGTCCTCTTCCTGCAAGAACAGCAGCTCAGCCTCCTGCAGGTTTTACATTTTTCTTTGCCTCCTCCTGTTTCTCCTTTCCTGATGTGAGCATGATTCCATGTGGGTGCTGCTGTCTGGGATGGGACAGCTGAGCCTGGATGTTTGGGTGTCTGATGGTGGCTGCCCTGTGCTGTGGTAGGACAAGCTGTCATTCGATAATTACAAACTGTAATTAAAGACCTGCTTCCTAAGGGGTGCAGATGGACCCCGCAAGGCCATAACCACTGCAGGTGCTCAAGGCTTCCACTGGCTGCCTTCCACCTCTGTCCTTGTGTCTTTGTGAGGGGGGTTGGCCTCCTCCTGCCTCTTGCAGGCAAATTGCACTTCAGTGTTGACCACTTGTGGTTCAGGAATACAACAAATCCGCTGGCAAGTGCCTTCCCTGAGGAACTCCCTGCAGCACAGGAACGACCACTTTTGTACAGACGTTTGGGTCAGAGCTGGACTGCTCCACTGAGAACACATTTATAAGTTCTGTTAAAATCAGTGGGATGGTGAATCACTAACTGAGAACTGACTATCCAGCAGCGTGATTGCTTTATAGAATGCATGGGGTAGGTGAGTAAATAAGGGAAGCAGAGATCTGGGAATTAAGGAAATTTAAAAAAAAAAGAAAGTTTCCAAATGCAAAACACTGATGAGTCCCTGGCAGTCATTGCTTCCTGTGACATCTGGCAAATGGGCAGGATGGCTGAATTGAATTAGCTTCTGATTTTGTAGGGGAGTTAAAATGTTAACACTAGAGTGTCACCCACAGTTCCCCACCAGCACAGCTGGAGAGAGCAGCATCCATAAATCCCTGGACTTGAAAGTCAGGGTGATCCAAAAAGATATCTCCAAAAGTGGGTGCGTTTCTCTCAGATACCATCCATAGACCAGTCACTTGGGAACACCCAAAGGAGACTCACAAAAGGGAACTACCACATCCTACTGGCAGATAGACTTGTCTGAGCTGAGAGAGATTCTCCTACAGCCCACATATTTTTTTTAGAGTTTCTTGGAAAACTTCTTCTGTCATTGGTGTCAGACAAACCAGATGGGAATTCTGAATTGATGATCACATTTTGAGGCTGGAATGCAACATCTGGAGTTGATCAGCATTCCTCACAAACTGATCAATCATTAGGTGGAACTGATTACTACCATCTCTTCCTTTTACTCTTGATTCACTTAGAACTGTTTTTTTTTTCCTTTCTATGAAAATAAAACAAGACAGAAAGCATGAAACACAGCTCCTTTATAGGGACTGAGGTTACGTGAGTCACAGTGACTAACTCTTTACACATATCTCTTGTCGCAGTATCAAATGGAGCAGGGATGAGATAGATCTGCTCTAGTAAATATAAAATATCATGGGTCATATTACTCAGCAACAGCGATTTTGCAGCAGCAGCAGTTTTGAAGTAAGACCTTTTCAATAAGTCACTATATATAGAAAGATTGGGACTAATGCTGCGAGCGTCACTGTCTGACATCAGGGTTATTTAGGAGTGTGCTATGTTTGGTACAAACACACTCGACGCTGTGCCAGCCTCGCCACGAGCTAAAACAGAATTGCAAAACACAAAAATAATTTCCCAACCTCTGAAAAGTCTATCACCCTCCTTGCATTTGTCTTCCAGGAAAGAGAAAATGACAAGGCAATATGCAAACCGGGCCACATGTGCACTGCACTGTCCTCACATGTGTTTCATGTATCAGCACCATTGTCAGACACTGCAACCACTTCCCACGTGCTGATAAAACCAGCTCCACCACTGCTCCCCAGGAGAACCACTGGCTTGTCTCTCCCCCTGCATCCCAGAGATGTGCTGGTGGACCACAGAATACAGCAAATACCATTTCAGATCTGTGGTACGTGTGTCTCCAGTGCCAGCACAAAAGCAAAATACTGCAAGAGTATCCATAAGCCAAGCCCAGTATTTGAGTCCCTTGTGCACATCTCCACTGAGTCCAGACCTGCATTTGCCTGTGGATATTCCTGCACCCAGGATGGTTCGTGGGGATGCAGATAAATTGCTCAAAGGAAAATGGACTCTGACTGATATTGCGCAAACTGTCCATTGTGCAACCTGAAAGTGAGCCCATTTTGGGACCATCTTGTTCTAATTCTTTCACTTTAAAATCTCTTTTTTTTTACCAACAGGAAACCCAGGCCAAGTTGACTGTGTAGTTCCTGGGCACTGTTCCCCTGAATTGTCTTTGCTTACTCTGGCATAAACCAGGAATTCCTCACTAAAATCAGGGGAAGGTTTGATTAGGATCTTTCCTTTAACCAGCTGATGGTTTTTCATAGAAAGTGTGAGCATTTTGTGGATTTTCTTGGATTTAAAACAAAGACCAAAGAAATGTCGTGGTTTCCAATGAGTTTCTCTTTGAGGTTCTGGGTCTGTTCATCATTTCATGCCCAAAATGAAACATGAGAAGTGAAAAAACAGAACTTGTGTGATGAAACTGAACGAAATGTTCCCATGAACTTTATGTGAAAGAAACCACAGAATAACCTGCAAGCTGGAGAGAAACGTGACCACGCAACTCGTTTCCCACTGCTGAGTCAGGGTTCCCACATGGTGCTGCAGCCCTGGAAATGGATTCAACCCCTGTGCCCCAATCTCTCCCATCTTTTTTTTGTGCTCTTGCCATTGACAACATGAATTTTGGGAGTTCTGCAAACTCTGCAGCCAGATCTGAGTTCCTGTGTATGAGTGACTGGATGTAGAGAAAAGTGCTCCACAAACATCAAAGAACTTATAATTTTCCCATCAGTAAGCTGTTATCTAAATAATTTTCCTTTTAAAACACACAGGCATTTGTTTTGAAAATAGCTGAATACTGATGGAGACAAGAGGTTATTTATCTGGTTCTAAAGAAACAAACCAGAAAGAGAGAATAATTAACACAGACATTTCAACGATTCACCTAAGCTAAGTCAGGGAACTTCTGGCAAAACCAAAAGCCAAACTCCATTCCCTGGAATCCCTGTCTTGTCGGAGGAACATCTCTCCAGACACTTTAATTCTGAATCTAACCCTGTGCATTTTCCATTCTAACACTTTTAACAGCTCAGTTTTTCAAACTGTGTAGTATTATAGGAAAACAGTAACCCTGCCTCAGTGAAGGCAACTCTAAGCAAGAAAATGCAGTGGTGTTCCCGCAAATTCCTGCAGCCCGCTCTGTCAGGGTCTCCATGTGCTGGCTTTCCAAGAAAGAGACAAACTAAAACATTTAAGTTGAAGTTATGAGTTTCCCAGGGAAAGGAAAAGGGTTACGCACAGTTTTTTCCCTTTTAAAATGACTTTGTTTGTTTACTATTCTAAAATTATTGCAAAATGCTTTTTCAAAAGGGATAATGAAGTAGCAAGGAAGATGACAAACAGCTGATTATAGATAAAAGCTCCTTAACAGCAGTGTCAGCCAGAGCAAAGCAGAGAGAATTGCCTTCAGAGACATTAGTTGGCATTGGCAGCCTGCTCTTCTCCAGAGCTTTGATCCCATTCGTGCCTGAGCTGGTGAGCTCCCCAAGAGGAGAGTCTGTCCCCACGGTGCCTGACACAAGCATCTGCTTCCTCTTCCAGCATCACTCTACACCTGTGGGAGCCAGCGAAAGGGACAGACCCCGAGAGAGCTCCCCAGGTTAAAGTGACTATAAAAGCCTCCTCCAGGATGCCCTGTTCTGTTATGGCAATGTATCCCAGTTCTGCTTCCCCAGTTGGCCTCTCCATCCCCCTATCCCTTATCTCCTCCTTCATTGGAAAGTTCTCCCTTCCCCACTCTCCCATTGGACCCTGTTCCCTGCCACTCCCTCAGATTTTCCCATTGGCTCCCATACCCTAATCCCGCCTATGTACTGCCCCTGCCCCTGCGGCTTTCTCGCCCCTTATATAAACTGAAAAACTGCATTCTGCCAAGGTCTTTGGTTCGTGGTTCCGTTCACGCATGGGACTCAAATAAACCTGTGCCGTGGAATTCCACACAAAGACCCGTCCTGCCTCTTTGCCATCAGCTTGTCACAGAAGCTATCTGGAGCATGTGTGTGTGTCTGTGTGAATGCAGTGACTGCCAAGTGACTTTCTGTTAAAGTCGGATCCGGAGGTCATAGCACCCCACCAGAACACCCCCCGGATCCCGGCATACACCCACAGATTTCCTGGCTGGGAGTGCACTTGGACAACTCACCCAGGACGTCCCTTAGGGCTTTGTGTTTCTGGTGGCCTGGGAATTAAGTGGTTTAGGGTTGACATGCAGAGCAGGGTCTCCTGTAAGGGCAGTGCGTTCTCCACTGTCCCACTGTGGGGTGTAACGAGGAGCCTTTTAGCTATGGAAGGAGAAAACCTGGGTGCATTTACTAAAGAGGCAAAAATACATGTGAAATATGAGCAGTAATGTGCACAAACAAGATACAGCCTCAAGAGCACAACACGTGGGATTCAAGCATTCCTAGCTGAATGGTTTTACACCCCAAAGCTCCTTCAGTGCTTGTTGTATTCATAGTCATACTGTACGTGAAATTCATCTGAATCTTGTTTCTTTGGCCTATGGGGTATTTTCATGTACAAATTAGGCTGGCCAATGTTCCCTTTCTGCAAAAATTCCCAGGAGTGCAACTTAAATGTTATTAAAAAGCCTAATAAAAGAAGAGTGCACATTTAATAATGTTAGAATAACACAGCCATTGCAGCGCCGTGTGCCTGCGGTTCCAACCAAGTGAGAATATGAGGCACTAATGCACTTATTCAGGAAAAAACCCCATAATTATCAACAACTAGGAAGGACCATTGATATCATGCAGCATGCTCAGAAATCTTTTCAGGAACTCCAGTTTGGAACTTGGCCCATGACCTGCTGGTTTTGCCAGGATCTGGGCACAGTCCTGGCCAAACAGAGACAGTCCTGTTCTTATGTCCAGCCCAGGAAAGGCTGTGGCCACTGAGGCCAGTGCAGTAACATCTCCCCCACAAGCATCGGCCCAGTTTCCTTTATCTAAAAGAGCTGGATACTCTCAGTAGATGGTGCAAACTTTGCACATTCATCAGCTACCACTGCTGTGATACATCTCTGTGCAGTTTTCCTTCACCTTTGCCCTCTCACGCTGACATCTCTTCCTCTTGTATGTCCTTCCTCTACATGACATCATTCTTTCCTCCCACTTATGTATCCTAGGATGACTTTTCTCCAGGGCACAAGGTCTAACACAAGACCCAGATATTAATTCAGGCCCACTCGTTGGAGGGATTAAACACAACGTTCTCACGATATTAATTAGCAACCGCTCCTTCAGGGGGAGAACTGAAACCATGCATTAATCCAGGAGGGTGGGTGGTTTCACTGAAGGGATGGGAAGAGAGGCTACAGGGCATGGCCTGCTCCAAACCACACTTCAGATCTCCGTAGTCTCTACCCAACGGCTCTGCCCACCAGCCCACACTATCTCCCCAGAGCAGAAAGCAATATCCTTGAAAAAGCGAAGCCTCATGAACCATGAATTAACCCACTGCACATAAATACCCAGTGTAAGAAACAAACCTTTAAAAACCAAAACAAAACCTGGAACAGCGGGGCAGTATCTGAGTTTTGAATAGAAATGGGTTTAGTTTGGCTGGGGCACGAGGACAGCAGGAGCATTCGCAGCGCTGGGAGCCGCACGCGGGGGCTCTGGAGGGGAAGTTTCCTTCCAGGCAGGAATTCTCCCGCACACGATGGCATTGTTATGCATTAAGCAAGTTTTTTTTCCCCTCTTGGGGTGTGGGGGCGTGATGGGAGAGGGGAAGGCTCGCTCTGGGATGTGGTCACATCAGCCACGCTTAGAAATGACTGCTCCCCAGCTTAGCACCACACTGGTGGCTTGGTGGGTTCCTTTTTTCTGGTTCTTGTTTTTTTCCCCAGGTGAAATAAAGAACAGAGAAAGAAAACCCAACAGGCTCTCTTTGCAGGAGGCAGGTCCTACATGCTGCTGTTTCAGACCCTCACAAAAAATGTCAGTTCTGAGAAAGCAAAAGGAAGCATTGGCACTACACCCCTGCAAAGGAGAGAGAGTAGAGGGGCTGGATGGAGAGAAGGAACTTGCATTTTCCTACTGCTTTTCTAGTTCAAAGTGAAGAAAATACAGAGCAGAAAGACAGGGCAAGGCCAATGCTTCTCTCTCACAATCCCACATACTTTTTTGTCCTGACATGAGAATCCTGTGGCTCCGGAGTTCACACTGCAATAAGCCCCTACAGCCTGTTTTTCTCGTGCAGCTTCATATGGCCTTTTCTCTGGCTCAAACAGTTTTGCCCTATCCTCCTTCTGACCTGCTGGTTATCTTTTGCAGAAAGTTAAAGAAAATTTTTTGAAAAAAATTGTAGGAAGTCGATCAAGCTGGGTTTGAGTTACAGGTCATTAAAGTTCACTGTAAGATGAAATTTTTACTATATAAACACTGGTAAAGCCCAGACTGCCAGCCAAGTGTATCCATGAACCATGGGAAACTTGGGAACAGTGGAGGCAGGTAAACTTCAGCAGATCTATGCTAGATGCTTGTGCAGTGCTTTCCTTGCTTGTTAAAGGAAAAGAGCAGTCAAACACACTTTTTAACTTAAAATTTAATAGTATTGGGTTGGGTTGCTTTAGGTAGACAAGATGACACTTCTTCCTGTAGGCTTTTTGTGCCTTGTAAAATCCAGCCACTGAGGGATTTTTTGCTGCTTTTACATTTCAGCTCTAACATTAACAAATGCAAAGGTAATGAGATTTTCTGTCTTTTTTTAAAACTAATTTTGCAAGTAAACTCCCGTGAATTCTTTGAACGTGTCGCTCAAAGTTTTATGGTCATATCCCCCGAGATTATTAAAAACACTTTAGGTTTGAAGAATATGTTTTCTTTTCAAGTGTTCTTTGCAGCAAGTATGGGAGGGAAAGGGTTAATTTTTTTTTCTGGGGCTTATATGTAAGTGAAATGACATTTTAACAATCTCTTTAGTATAGCCTTGCTGTGCTGGGACCTCTGTTGCCTGCTGTCTTACTTCTTGGCCTCTAAATAGAGAGTTATTTTCAATTTCTCCAGTTCCTAATGTTTTAAATGGAACTACTGTTCCCCTTAGAGCACCCAGTGGCTGGCTGGAGACCTTTATTGATATATATAAATTACTCCAGTCCACAGGGCTGGCTACAGATCCAATCATATTGAGCTAATGCGCATATAAATAAAAACCTGGGAGTATGGTTTATGGCAATAAGTAGTGCAGTAGAAGTTTATACCATCCTGCAAAGACACCTTGATACATTGCTGATAATCTCTGTAATGTATTTAAAGCATCAGTCTGTAGATTCAAGGCTGAAAATTTCACTCATCGAAGCCATAAATCTCAGTGAGCTTCTGTTGATTGGCCTGGAAAAGAAGGAATTTCCCCATTCCAGGGAAAAGACAAAATTAAGGATGTTGGCCTTTTGGTGGAAGGGACCAAACTGTGTAAGCCAAGGGCGTCAGGCCCAGAAGTTCCCTCACATCTTGATTCTCTTCTGGTTGCCAGCTTTTGCAGTTCACAGATGATTCCCACTTCCCCATGGAATGATTTGCTGCTCTCTAAACAATAATAACCAGATGTCCATCTGATAAAGCTGACAGCAAGTGAATTATTTAGGCAAGCAATCATTTCACTAGGCAGGTGAAAGCAAATTTCAAGGGTTAGGTTGAACCTTCAGGCTAAATCCTGACTGGAGAGTGCAGCAGGTAACTGTTTTCTGCTTGGAGCGTTGCTGGGACAGGGATGTGAATCTGGATTTCCCTGGTTTAAACACCTCAGCTGCTAAAGTTATAACTCACACACAGCAGTGGTGGCCAGTGCCATCCCAGCAGAGCCAGACCTCATGGACTCATGTATCCCTTCCCTTCCTTGCTGGGCTCTGGGGAAGGGATTGCCCAGCAGAATGGCCACAGGGAGCAGGGATCAAACAGGCTGCTCATGGCAAGGACACTAATCCAGTAATCCCTCCTGGTAACCAGGAGTGCCTGGAGCAGGGAACCTAACAACAGTCCCATTATCAGATCTTGGGAAGGTCCTAAGAAGGCCTGGGGGTGACACTGAGGAGCAGGACAGGTACCGGTGAGACATCCCACAATTCCTCCCTGTTTGCTGCCTTGGAGTTGTCAGGAGCAGAACAGGAAGTTTATTAATAATCTGCTGTACCATGGCACAGCAAAAGGGTCTTGAGGCAACTTTGGCAGGTGTAGGACAGGGCATTATAAATATAACTGATGCTCCATGAGCACTGTAAGATACTGCCAACTTTACACAAGTTTATTTCTTCATTTTCAGATCCTTCAGGCACCAATTTCACTGCTTCAGAAGAATGATTGTAACTTAAAGGAAAACTCCAGCATAAGTTGTCAAAGCAGCCTTTAGAAATACTTGTCACTCTTTCAGTATCATAGTCTGTGGAGCTGTCATTGCTGTCTCTGGGTGCTGCCATTTTATTGTCACCTCTTTGCTTTCCATCTCAGAAAGTCATGGAGGAACCAAAAAAAAAAACAAGTTAAAAAGTTCTTGTGAAGTCTCCCGGAGTGTCAAACCCCATAGACTCCAATGAGCATGAGAGCTGCAGAGATTTACACTAGAAAACCATTTATCAGTAGCCAGCTGAGTGCTTAAAAATTGTACAGAGGAATTAAGAAAGCAAATAAATGAGTTTTTAGAAGTTTAATGTTGTGTCTCAGCAGACAAGGTTCAGTGTGTTCAGCATGTTCAGTCAGATGCCATGTTTCCATCTTATATTTAATGATCTTCCTGTGTTTAAAGCTCTTTCCGTGCTTCTATCTAAGGTGGTTTGACTGAAATTGTGTTGAAAACTTGGCTCAGTTTTTCTGTGCGCAGTGTTGTGTGGCTACTTGCAGAACAATTTAAAGTTAGCACAGTCTAATTTAGTAAGGAATCATGAAGCCAATTCAATTTAAAACCATTAAAACAATTTTAGAGTGTCTGCCCAAGGGTTTTGCATGTTTTCACTAAATGAGTTTTAAAAATACATTTAGTTAAACTGATGGAACTTTAAGTATCAATAAAGGCTTTATCTTACAAACACTAATGCTTGTCTTCAGCGAGTCTTTTGCATCTGCTTAGATGTCTGTCTCCAGGATCAGGGCATTCTCAGTTATCGTATTTAAGAAGATTTATTTTCTATCTCTTCCAGATGAACTCCTTTAAAGGAAAATCCTTCTATTTCTCTCTCCGCTGTTTGGGGGGTAGATGACATGATCATCGCTTCCCTGGGCTGAAAGTTTTGTGCTGCAGCCCCAGTCTTGCTTCTAAATCATACGAGCCCACCTGGCACGAGTGGACATGGTACCCACCAGCTTCTTATCTCCCAGTCCCCCCGACCACAGTGAAGATGAATCTCTCAGGCTGTACCAGAGCAGTGCCTACTCATCCAAAAGGGGGTGAGACCCATATATTTCTATTCCTGCTCAAGAAGCTTTCCTTTCCATTAACCCCATGGTTGGCTGGAAAAGGTTTGCTACACCTTCTGCATCTCATTTTTCCTTTGTCTCATCTGCTCCAGGCAATTCACTTCGGGGAACTTGTTTTCTAGGAGATATTTTTTAAGCTGATCTGGATTAAGTGTGAAGAGAGTGGCTCTTCGTGGTCTGGATCTCTGCCAGTTTGCCTCCTCTCTGCTGCTCTGAGCTCTGGTGATCAGGCTTCATGTGCCTGAAAAGGACAATATCAAGGAGTCAAAGCAAGATGTATTTATGAAAAATAATGTTGCAACTCACTCTTTCATGATCCCAGTTTTTTTCTCCACCTCTGAAATTATAGGAAACTGAGACAGGTAAATATGAGTCAGAAATTCTAAAAGAGTTTTCGTGCCCCAGGATCCTTGGGCTCCCAGGGAAACCTGCAAGATCTCCAAGGGATTTGTGTATGATAAATGTTGAGGACAGGGAACCAACAGCTTTTCTTTCAATTAGCAACACAGCAGCAAAAGACTGGAAGGCACCTCCCGAGTCACTGGGTCCGGTGCTTTGTGGTTGCAAACAAACAATGGTGCATAATCCCTTTAATAAAATGATCACGTTCCGTGTTGAAAGCCACTAGGTTTTGGGGGCAGGACTGATCCCTACTGCTAACCCTGTGAAGCCCAGAACAAATATCTGAGCTCAAGATAATGCTGCTTACAACAGGATTAAATCCCTGCTTGGTGTCCTATAGTTGCAACCGCAGGGGAACTCCGCCAGTAGCAGCACGGCTTTGGCTCTCCGTGTCCATGTAAGGGGAAAATTTGCTCTATTCTTCCTCATAATGAGGTGCAGTGACTAGACCAGGCTTTATATTGCGTCATACTGGCTTCTATGCAGGGGCAGATGCAGCATTGAATGAGGGCTGAGCAGCCACATGACACGGGGACATGTGTGGCACAGACAGTACCAGAGGGATGCTCCCTTTCCTTCGGTGCCCTCTGGTTCCCTGTGCTCGCTCCGGGGATCACTTGGGAATTTGTGCATCACTCCCCTATGAGCAAGGATGGTTTGGGGTCCTGGGAGAGGTGAATGGGATGCAAAGGTAAATCCTTGTTTTCTGCTAGAGGTGTTGCTGTTTTTTCCTCCTGAAGGGCCTGATCCAAATGATGTTGGAAGCCGCCTAACTCAGCTCACTCGAGGCAGATTTGGATCAGCGCCTGGAGCTCTTCCGCTGTGGGAATTCCTGCCATGCCTTCTCAGACAAAGAGGGAGACCACATCCTTACATCATGAGAGTTGTTTAGTTTTGACTGAGGGAACCAATCTGTCAAACAGGCAGACAAGTGGGCAGGAGCCAAAGGACGGATGGGAGAGGTGGGATGGCCCAGTGACTGGGCCATATCGGCCCCTATAAGACTCCAAGGAAAATCCATGTTGTCTTATGCTGTGGGGTCAGTCACAGGCATGTACCTCAGTGCAGAAAGGGTGGGAAAGGCCTGCCCAGCCATGCCTCCAGCATGGATCCAGGGCAGGAGCATCACATCCGTGGGATGCTAATGGGATGATGCAGCCCCGATAGCTCTGTGCTAAATGCCCTCCTGCCCTACATCCTGGGCACAGAAGGATGAAGGGATGCCGCCCCACAACAGGGTTGCATAGGGAGGACAGAGCTGGCTGGGTGGCTCCTGGATACGGCCCTGCATCAGACCTGGCTCATGTGGCTGCAGTTAAGCCCCCTCAATAAGAGTTTAAAGGTGCAGAGTGCAGCAAAGGCAGCCACGAGGCCATAATGTCACCTCACATGGGAGCCCGCGCGGTTTCCTTGGCTGCCGGCTCTCTTCTGCTGTTTTTGATGCCCTAACCTGCTGACCTGAGCCCTGCCCCGGTCTCCTCACATGCCTTTCTGAGTTGCCACCTGCTTAGCTGCCCTGTTTTCAAAAGAAAAGGGTTTTGGACAAACAGAAGTGCTGTTACTTCGCTTCCTCTCTGAAAGCCTCAGCCCCGCGGCATCGCTGGGAAGTGTGAATGGACCTGCGGGCCTGGGTGTGTCTCTGGACAGGGCACTCTGGGGGGCTTGGGGCAGCCCTTTGCAGTGTGGGAGGATAAACCAGGGCTGGGAAAGGGACAAGCACTGGTGGGTTTGCTGGGTTTAAAGAAAGAGTAAAAGTAAGAGAGAGCAAGGGGTAGGAGACGTTGCCATTACCGCACACTTGTGTTGAAGATGAGCAATTTAATGCAAACTTGGTCCAGAGAGAAGCACAAAACCTGCCTGACTTCAGACAGTCTCACCTTGTCTAGGTTTTCCTGTGGCCCCGTCCTGCTCACAGCAGAAGGCCTCCCTCAGTTGTTTACATCCTCCACAAGCGTTAAATTCATGAAAAAGAGGGTAAGAGGGAAAGGAAATGAATATTGTACACCGCCTGGATTCCAGAGATCCGCACTATCTATCTGCATCCTTCAAGCCATCACAAGCAATCTAAGAGCAGTCTCCACAAGCACACACAGGCCTGACCATTAACATAATTCTCTCTTTTATTCCTCATCATTGTGGTACCGTATGCTACAGTTTTAAACATTATTTGTTTTATGCACTTTTCAGCAGTTTAAGCTCATTCTATGCTGGCTAAAAAAAAGTCCCATTTTTATCTCATCTGATTTGATATTCATCTGTCCCTCACTGATTTTTTTCTCCTCCTTTACCATAATTTTGGTTGGTATTTTTTTTTACCTCAGAGAACATTGAGAACTCTGTCTCAAGGCTTCCAGATTAGACAGAAGACTGATAGGATAATGATGATAGTATGTTAAATGCTATCTATGTAAATCAGCTCTCTCCATCAATGGATACAAGATGCAGCTACATTAGATCCTTTTTTGACATACATTTTCATTTTTTAAGGAAGAGAATATTGGATTGTTATTAAGCTACTTTAGAAAAATCTTTGCATTACCAGGCACATTACTATTGTGCATAAAGTCATATTAAATTTTGGGATGATGTACAACATCATTTTCTTTTAAAGGCTGCTTTTAACCTCAAAGTATCTTCTTTTTTAGCTTCTGCTGAGGGATTTGTTTATGATAACCAGTGACGGGGGGAGGGGGAAAGGGTGTTTTTTATTAAGCTCCTTGTAGTAGATAAATCTGAATTTGCACCTCTGATAGGAAACTGGCCCTGGCTAAGGGAAAAAAACTGCTGTTACATCTCATCTGTTTCAAATGCCTGGGAAAGTAGCTCAGCAGATAGTCTTAAAGTGAAATTCAGACTGCCTTGGACTCAGTTGGAAACCAGTTGCAAAAGCAAGACCCATTCACTGGAAGAATCTTGCCAACCAACCCTTCCCACTTTGACTTTTCTTAATGAAAAAGGCTATTTTGGTTTTCCTCTTTGAACTTGGAGACACAGGAATGAATATATTCTCAACAATAATGAGTAAAGTGGTGGAAATCAGCTTTGCTTTATTTGCGCCTGTGGACTCATGCTGATTTTCAGTGGCAGAGGAACTGGCCAGCTAAAAATATATCATTAAAATTGATATTCATCCTGTCACTAGTGTGGGGAAAGTCACCTCAAATGTAGGGTGGGCTTTGTTAACTAATTTATAAGAGAATGTACAGGCAACTCTTATTTTTTTTAGAGTTATCTTTGGCTGCGGTGGCCCAGAGCAAACTAAATCCAGATTAGACAATTTTTTCCATGAACAACAGGACTGATGAGCTAGGATTCCAACATTTCTTTTCTACACTGACTCTCTAATGTCTAATAAAGGGTAAATTTATTAGCATTTTCTCTGTAGCAGGCATTAATAAAAGCAGTTTCCCTTATCAAGAATCTATTTTCATAAAACCTGCGTGAACTTCCTGTCTCAGAGACCTCAGTTTCTGGGTCAAATTTTCTTTGAAATTAGCCACTTCATCTTAAAGTTATTAAATGGGGGGCCTACAGATGTAAACACAGAGTTATACAAGTGTGCTGAATCTCATCCACGTTTAGAAGAACAAAGAGAGTGCGGCAGGACAGAGAGAAGCTGTCTGCACTGGTGGTCGGGGCAGCTCTGCTGGGTTGGTGGTGATCTGAGCAGAGCCACAACGTGCTGCAAATACAGGGTGGAGCTGTGCCATTTCCAGGTCTGGCTCACATGAACCAGCTCAAGTCTCCCTGCACTGGTGACGCTGCCATCCATAAGTGTGAAGGCTTGGAGGGGAGTTTAGGGGATGATAATTCAGTTTAGTGGTCTTACCTGAAAGGATTGGAGGCTTTAACAAGGCTGGGATTTAAAATGCAGAGTAAAAGTGAAGAAGAGCTGGGAGGGGATCCCAACAGAGCTGGAGCAAGAGGCTCAGGAGGGCAACAGGCTGCAGGGAAGTGACTCATGCACTCATCTTTCTAAATCCCCCCACTCGGGAGGATTTCTCTGCTGAGTGGGTTTGAATTAATGTATTGGTTTTTGGGGTTTTTTTTTAGTGGAATAGAGCTGTGGCTCAACACAATGTGGACAACCCACCAATGAATAATGAAGAGTTAACTAAAAATAAAAGGCATCTTAACAGTCATGTGCAGCATGTGTGTGTACACACATTTGTGTGTATCCTTTGGCATGGCGCTGTGTTTCCACTGTGATTATACAGTTTCAAGACCAAGTTTTAAGTCTTCATGCATGCAAAATCTCCAATATATCTCAGGAACACTCCACTGAAAGCTGAGATTATCAGAGCAGGAGGTATTAATTTGTAGCTTTGTGGGGGGTGGTGGAGCTGTGGGGTTTTTGGCCTAAGAAATCACTTTTGAGCACCCCAGTCTCTCGATGTGAACCCAGTCCTGCAGTCCTGTCCAGCCAGATGTGCATCCAGCTGTGTGCCTGGGCTGCTGCTGTGGGCAGGGATGCCTGCACTCAAACTGGGGCCCACTGGTGCTATTATGTCAGAAGGGATCAGAGCTGGAGTCACTCTGAAGGCATACGTATTTTTCTTAACACGTCCTAAATGGCAAAATTCGCATTGAATAATTTTGGTAATAAATGGCAACCCAAATATGTCAGGAATGATTTAGTACCTGTGAACCATGTAGCTGAAATGCAGATGAGGCTAATTAGCTGAGTCCTTATCCCAGTTCCCCCTTTCCTCTCCCTCTCTCCCCACCAAAAAAGTGCTCTTTTTTTCTTCCCTGCAGTTTTCAGAACATGCAGCGTTGGGTTACAGCTTTGGCATCGCTCTGGTTATTTTGTCCATGTGTCCTACACTTAACACAAATAAGTTGAGACAAGAAGCTTGAGAGCAAGGTAGACACAGCCAAATTCAGAGTGAGTAATGCAGGCGTTGAGGCAAAACGAGGTCAAAAAGAGCATTTGCAGGCACCGCTCTGCAGGAAGGATCCTGCCTCTGTGCAGAGCACCCCCCATTAGCCACATGATGCTCTCAGACCTCGTCCAGTTTTTATATTCAGAGGTGAAACAGGATCAGAAATCAGTTGTTGGCCAGGAGGGACTTCTAAGGTGCTTCTGCCTGGGCCCAGGCTGCACCGTGCAGTTTGTGCTTTAGAGATGTGTGCGTAATTAATTTTTCAGCTTGCTCACCATTTTATGAGAACACAAAGCAAGTTTTCTTCTGAAATAGCTCTCTCCACTGTCATCTCTTCTGAAAACTATCACTTCGAATTATGCAAAACATGTTGTTTTGTTCTGTTTTTAAAAAGGGTATACATCTATATATAAAAAGCCTGAGTTTGAGCAAATTTGGTCTCAAAACCTTTCAGCTGAAATACAGAGCTGTTACATTTCATTTTGAAAATGTCAAACAACATGATTGGACTTTTTCTTAAAAAATACTGGATTTTTTCTCCTTTTTTTAATCTGGATTTGTCCGGGTAACCCTTAACTGCATTTCTGGATGAGTAAACTAATTATCTGGGAACTTGTCACTGCCCACACAGCCCCAGAGCTCTCACCTGGCGTAGCTGGACTTGTGGAGAGCCTTGGGAAGGTGCACAGGTGGGGTTGCAGACTCATGACCTCTTCATTTTCAATATGCACATAATATAAAAAGAGTAATGTGCAGTGTCTGGGTGAAGGAGGCTCCAGCTAGAACTTCTCACCCAAAATACAGCGTTCTTGGAGACATCTGTGTATCCACATCCCTATCAAGTCCTCTCTCGGAGAAGGGAGGTGGAGTCAGCACCCTGAAAAATAATAGGGGGAAATTAAGAAAAAGAGACAAGGAAGAGAACTGGTTTCTCTGGTACAAGGTGGTTTTCCTTCCTTGAGAGCTTCCCTGTCAGGTCCGACTCTTGTTCACCTGTGTCTGAGCAGTGGCACAGGTACAGCTTGGCACAGCTGTGACGCAGATGTGTGATGGTCACTGCCAACACCCAGCTGGATTTACATTGTAGTGATGCTGCAGAAAGCCAAAAAAAGAGCATTTTGCACGAAATGGATCTTCATCTTTCTGAACTAAGGGTGCACCTTGAGCCAGGGTAGCATGCCCTGTTGCTCTTCTCTGGTTTTTAGCTGCTCCCCGGCCTGTTCTTCAGCTCTCTGGGAGAAGGGAGGGGGATAAAATATTCATCACATGGTGCTAATGCTGCTCTCTCCCGGGCACAAGAATTGGCCTGGCTGAGGCATCACTGTGAATAAGAGCAGGAAACAGCTCTTGCCAAACAGCTGGCTGGCATAAGGAGCAGCTCTTGCTGGTAGGAGAATTTGGGAACAAATATTTGTCTTGTGCCAGCTCTGCTGAGCTGCACAGCTGATCCCATGTCAGCTCCAGCGCTTCCAGTGGGCTGGAGCAGTACTGGAGAATCAAACCTGAATCCTGCATGGGTCGTGTCAAAGCGTGGTAGGGGACACACCGCAATTTCTGCTATGGTCTGGATCAGGGAGTGATGATAACCCCGTTGGTATCTGCTCGCTGTGACTTTGTGTGCAGAGCTGTGGCTTGCCCTGGGTGCTGCCCTAGTCCCTGTCACCAAGGCCTACTGCTGGGGTGCTGCAGCTGGTGCTCCCCGGGGCTCAGCAGGACACACTTTCCTCTGCAACAGGAAGGTCTGGGACACCTGGTGGTGTTTCCAGCTTTTCCCCCTGCCTGTGCAGAGCTGCTGTATCTGGGGTGTCAGAAGGACTCTGTGTCTGGGTTGGGTCTTTAGCAGACACTGCTCAGAGAGAGCCCCCAGGATCTGTGGTGCCCCAAGAGAGACTTCCTGATGACTTTAGCTCCCAAATCCCGTTGCTTTGGCATGGGTGTCTATTCCAAGCTGTGGAGCAGAGCAAGCCCAGGCAGAGTGAAGAGTCTGACTATGAGATTTTAGCAACTTCTGCTGCTTCCGACTGCTGTGATCTGTGTTTCTAGGAACTGAGAGCCCTGAATGTAAACACACAACTGCATCATCTGATCCTTCTCAGAGCATTGTTTGTTTGGGGTCAGCTTATCTCCTTTTCAAGAACAGGATGTTTAAGAAAAAAATATGTAAAGCCTATCTGTAATAGTCCTAATTGTAAACCAGCCTCTATACTTTCAGACTGGAACCTAATTAATCATTGGCTGTACAGGCAACTGATTAATTGCTTTGCTGCTCTTTACTCATATAAATCTTTGATTTAGTGATTACTGCATTTTGATTTATCACTTACTATGCAAGTAATCAATATTTATGATGAATGGATAAATTAAACTACCACCTATTTTGCAATGTTATATATACATATATACGATGTGTTATATAAAACACACATTGTTTTCAATGTCTATTTCTAATTATCTAGACTGGAAATATGTATCTTTTCTCTCACAGTGATGTCTGTTTTCTGACAGTGTCTTACAATGTTTTCTGACAGTGTCTTACAATGGTGTAACTTAGGAGTAACTCCACTATAGCCAACACTGAAGTAGTAATGAAGAAGAATCTGGGTTTAAGATAGAGAAAACATCCAAAGGAGAAGAGAACTTATGCAAATAAAAAACTAACTGAAGAAAAGGCCTCACGTTTTTGCTAAAACCCCTTATAGGAACAGAGCTTTTACTAGTGTAAACTGGTATAGATCCTGGCCTAATTTTCGTTGCCTATCTTTCTTCAAAGTCCTTCAATTCAATGTGAATCTGATCTCGGGGATTATTACACAGGAGTCTGACTGTCTGCAGTCCTTCAGAATTACAAACTAATTGTGGGATAAGAGCTATATATAATTTACTAGCTATGGATTTGTTTTCCTGCTTTCAGAAGTCCCTTCCCTTCCTTTACCTTCCCCCTCACCAGAAGCTGAACATGGTTTGAGTGAAAATGGGACCTCACTGGTGGCAGCTCATCCAAAGCCCAGTGACCATGGTCACACCAGACCCTGGGAAGGCAGAGGGGTGAGCAGGGAAGAGCCCCATTCTGGGGCCTGGCAAGTTTGGAAACCCTCTGGCAATAAGACACAGTTGAGAATGCCTTTGCTCTGATTCCATGAGGGCTGAGTAAATATTAAAGTAAAGAGTCTCTGTCTGGCCCGTGGCTTCTTGAATATGATATAGAAGGGTGTGATCAGCATGGGCCCCAACCTGCTCTGAGAGCAGCATCTTCTTTCATCTTTGCTGTGGCCAAAAAACCCTCACCAGTGAATCATTCAGCCGTGAGCCCAGGGCTGGATCCAAGGTCTGCTGGAGCTGATGGAAGGACTTTTACTCTCTTCAAAGGATTTGCGATTGGGTTTTTCTGCTTGTAAATGCTCTCTGCTCCTTTCACTGGCACATGGATGTTCATGCAGTGGAAAGCCCAAATTGTAAACTAAAGCAAGGCTATGATCCGAGCCTTTTTTTAGGGTTCATGTTAAGGCTTTGGTCCATCTGTGGACTCCCCCTCACATAGGCAAAGGTCAGATTGACTCGTCCTGAAGCTTCTGGTAGAGCTGGGTAACCACTAGACATGTCCCTCTTCCTGCTGCACAGCAGTTTTATTCCTGCCACACCAGTCCTTGCTGGAATTAAGCACACTGAGAAAATGTAAACTTCTCCCACGGTGCTCCATACTCGTCTGAAACTATTTTACCAAACAAACCTGATCCCCAGTAGAAGGAGGATTTTTGGCATTTTGTGTAGGCCTATTCATCACCTGGAATACCTCAGTGTAGTTCCTGTGATGTTCACATAACTGTGGAAAGTTAAGCTGACACTCATTAGGAAAGATATGTCGTTCTTTTAGGTCATTGTGTTAAAAAAGTGGGTCAGCTGTTTTGGTTTTTTTTTTTTCCCCGCCTCCCATAACTGTTCAGGTAAAACCAGATGCCTCATGTGAGCAGAAAGAAGAGAGGAACTCCCTGTCTGCAGCATGTCCAGGCTCAGCTCTCCTGCTCTAAGCTGCCCCTGAGGTGAGCCCAGCACTCCTCCTTATTTATTTTGTTCTGGGGCACTGTCCAAGAGTTATGACCAATGTTCTTCAGACCCTGATATATATTACATGTGCTTAGAGGAAACCCATTCATCTGTCCCTTGTCTCTCTCCCCCAGAGCCCGGATTTCCTTGATTGTGAAGCAAGATAAAGCTGCTATCTTGACTTTAAAGACTCTGGGAAGAAATGTGTTCACAATCTCTGTCTCTCTTCAGCTTATTATGCATCCCTGCTGTGATGGACACAGTTTTTGTCTCCCTCCAGCTTCCTCCATTCTTGTCTAAACAGCTGAGAGATTTCTAGCTGAAGAATTAAGATCCTCTTTACTCCACAGAGAAATATATTCCCACCTCGTTGCTTTTGGATATGGAAGGGAGAAGAAGGTCCTTGTCCTGCTGGGTTTGTCTCATCTCTCCTGAAGTGAAGCTTATGCCTCATTGAGGAGGATTAACCAAAACTGTTGGGATATCCAGGTTTCAGTTGCATTTATGGTCTCCCAAAAGCTGGAAGAAGACAAAAGGGCCCTGTTTGCCATCGTGTTGTTGCACAAAGCACGACAACCAGTGCAGTTGTAGCTGCTATGGAGAGCCACAGAAGTCTGCATCGCTGGAATTAAAGGAGGGGAGGGAAAAAGGAAACAGAGCTAGAGAAGCTTTTGCAACTGGAAAAAAACATAATAAATCCATGAGCTATGCATAGCCCCGGGGCTTTATGACCACGAGCAGCCATGAGGGAATGACTTGAACTTAACCAAAGCCGTTAATTACCTGGCTGAGATCAAAAGCCTGAGTAAGGGAGTATATTTACGATGCACCTTACAGGATACGTTTCAACTTTCTGGATTTTTTTTATTAATTGGTTTGATTAAATAGAATTAAAGAGCCTGGGCAGAGGCTCCTAAATCATACTCCATATTGATCTAATGAAATACTCAATAAATTTACTAATATGGCTCCTTTGCTTTGTGCAGTCTGAAAGGAAATGCCACTCTAAATGGCGATAACTCAATGCGGAGCCTCGGGAGTGACTCATGGCGTGCCGGGGGGACGCTGGGAAGATGCTGTCCTACAATTTGCAGGAGAGCTCAGGGTTTAACAGCACTTCCAGGCTCCTGCCCACTCTTCCCCAGCTTCCCTACCCCATTTTCCATCCTCTTGACCAGCTTCTTCTGCCACTTCCAGATTTCACTGACATTCACCAGCTCGCCAAAGTGTGTTCAATATATGGCTCAGCCGAGACCTCCCCGAGCAGAACTCTGTTTCAGAGTACTCTGCGTTATAAATACACCACACAATGTGTGGTCTAAATAAAATAAATCCTGCTCAGCTCAGGGTAGATCTAATGTAGAAAACGTATGATGTTTATTCCCTCTTGATGCAATAAATTGAGAATGACTGGATGGAAAGTTTACAGCTCTTCAGCGTTCACTTATATTGATGGAAATCAAGAGTTTGGGCAAGGAAAATCAGGAGTTTGGGCAAGGACAAGCCCTTCCTGCTCCAGGGCAGAAAGCTGTGATCACACAGTCTCTTTTGGCTGCAGTTTTGCTGGCTGAGCACATTGCCATCTCCTGCATCTCCCTGCTTCCAGATCTGGCTGTTTCCCTAAGCAATGTTCAGCGTTTTGTATGGGAGATCCTTAGACCTGGTTTTGCCTAAGTGAGCTGACTTAGTAAATGCTACTTTGCTACATTAACACTAAATAAATACACTAAATAATGGAATAAATAAATACATTAAAGTGCATTTACTTAATGAATGGCTTCACCAGGACGTGGTCATGCAGATGATCCAGCTGCTCTACATACAAGGATGGGAAAAGAAGGAGCCTGGAGGTGATGGGGAGCAGTGCCCCCCTGATCCAGCCTCCAGTCCTTGTTACATACAGCACCTGAGCTGGTTTACCTGAATTTTTAACTATTTAAACTTCGTGGAGCCATGTAAGTTAACGTTCGTGTGTGTCTGGGAAATGCCAATGCAAACTAATCTGCTAGAAGGCAAATTTAAACACATGCCAGCCTGTCTGCACAGAGCCCTGGCAATTTGGAGTTGGATTTCACCAGACAATTACAGGATGTCCTAGCAGTTTGTGTGGGCAACCATTGCTTCTGGCAAACATCAACATTTTCATTCATATGCAATTTTTGTGTCATGCTGGAATATAGTTTTAATAGTCAATCTAATATGGGTTTTAATTTTTTTATCTTCTCTATATTTCAGTTAATAAATTGAGAAAATTTGAACACTGTGACTCAAAGCCAGTCTATGGCATCAGGGCTCTCCCAATAAATCAAGGATACTCTTCAGTCTCACCCAAATATCTCTGTGATTTCTCTCTTACTTATTATTTTTATTATCTTTTTCTCCTTTTCTTGCACTTTTTCCCTTCATCCTCTTTTCTGGGATGAAATTAATTTTTAACTCCAAACATAAATCCTAGAGAAGAGATCCCACTGGTGATGTACTTACTAATGGCTGTGAAAATCAAAACCAGAGAGGCAGGGAAAGAGGAAGAGGGCAAAGACAAATATATTTGGAAACAGCCAACTGAGGAACAAATTAAAAATGCCCTTTGAGTAAAAACAAACCAACCAAACAAAAGAGGCTCCCCTCTAAAGAACATAACCTCAAATCTTTTGTCTGCCTTTATTGAATCTGCATCCCCGGATCTTGGGAACAGCTTATAAATTTTGCCTGCTAAAAAGTAACCTCTGACATTAAACAGAAAAGTCAAAGCCTTCTTGGGCTCACAAAAACCACAGTTCTCTCCTCTTATGGGGTGCAGGTTTGTGATGCATCTCGAATCCTGAGAGTGAAAATGAGGGAGAAATAGGATGGAAGGAAAAGGATGAAGCAGATTTTACAGGCAAGACAAGGCCACAGCTTGGTGGGGCCAATGTTGGACTAAAAGTCCATCCAAGCTTCCCTCTGCTTGCACTGCTCTGGCAGCCAGTTAACTTTTGCCCAAGGGATAACCCTTCTCCAGACATCCAAGTGTTCCACAGAGTTACGCCATGGGTCCCAAGGTAAGGGATGGCCACATACTCTGGTGTCATTTAGTGTGCAGAGGTGCTGCACGGGGGGCTGATGCACCTCCCACCTTAATACAAAGTGATTTCTCCAGTGCCTCTTTACAGCAGATGTTTCCATGTGTTTAGATTTCTTCCTTCTACTTGCAGTTTTTTCCCCTCCGTGAGCAGCAAATACCAGGCTATCGTTCCTTTTCAGTCAGTTTTATGATACATATGCTACCAGTGCTCCTTGTTTCCACCTTTTCTTCTGGCTTACGGAAACATCCACCGCCCTTCTGCGCTCTCCCTCGGTAAGGGAACTGTGGCTCTTCGGAAAATGTACTGAAGGCAAAAGGAAAATACAGGAAAATCTTGCTAACACCAGTGCATTCAGCAATGCCTGCAGGTGTTGGGAGCAGGCTCAGTGATGTCCCTGTCCTGCTTTGGTAAATGTGCCCTCATCTGTCTGATGTGCATTCAAGTCCTTTTAAAATCTCTGGTTCAGTCCCACCAGTGTGAGCAGAGAGAAGGGACTTTTGTGTTTCCAAGAAACAAAATGAGGAGGCCTCCATAAATACCTTATATCTGGGTATTTGCTACAGAAGCCTCTTAATTTTCTGAGGGAAAAAAATGCCCGCAGAATACACCTGAAAATAATTTCTGAGTTTACAAGGCAACATGCAGCTTCTCAACACATGATCAAATGTTGCTGTTTCTGAAGGTAAACACAATAAAAGGCATCCAGGAAAGAGCTGGTGAAGTTATCAAGTTTCTGCATGAGAAAAAACCCCAAAACCCAAACAAAAAAATCACACCCCTCAGCCCCAAACCAGTGGGATGCTCTAGCCGTGATCTCGGGGTGTGTGACTGCAGTGTGGGACACCAGGGGATATAACACCTAGGTGGAATGTGGTCCTCAGGAATTCACCACTTGCCTGTGAAAGGAGCCAAGAGCTGTAATCAACTTACCCACTGCATTTGCTCCTGCTGTTCACTAATGAGTGAAGGCAAAGCAAACAGCACACTTTCAGCTCGATCAGACTGAGATTTTACCTATAGCCAGTGGGTCCCTAATCAAAATTAGAGCAACACAGGCAAAATTAGCTTGTTAGCATTTTTCTCTGTTAGCATTGGAGAAATGTCACGTTTTGCCTGGAGCAGTTTTGGTAGCTTTACCACAAAGGAAAAAGCTATTGTACCAGCCACGTCCCTGAACGTTTAGTCCTGGGCATTCAAATGTAGCATGACTGATGATATGACACTTCTCTCTTAATTTATGCAGAAAAGGAAGGAGGCTGGGGATGAGGCAGCCCAGTCCTTAGCTCAAAGCATCATGTAACTGGCAACCAACAAGCGCTTTTTAGTCCTCTTTGATGTATGGATTTCTAACTTTTTGTCCTAACACAGAGATAACCCTGTGCAGAATAATTTTAAGCCAACTGGAAATAGATTTCCTTCTCTTAGTTATAATTTCTGTGCCCTTTGGGAATAGTCCCCACAGGCTAAACATCTGATTCTCTTTCTTGTTCGTTGTGACAAGCAGCATGCAAGTCAGGGCTATTTTGTGAGCAGCTTCCTCCACGCCCCCTCCACAGCCAAAAGCAGAAGGTATCAGTCCTTAGGAAGAGCCCGTACCTTGGGGAAGGGTGGCCAGTTGTTCAGAACCCAAGGAATTGTCAGTCTTGTGTTCAGTTCCCACCTCTGCCATAGGTTCCCATCATCATCTCAGGCAGGTCCTGTATCCCCTTCATACTTAGCTCTGTGTCTGTAACATGGGGAGAGCACCAGGTCCTGCCTTAAAGATGGATCTTGATAGATGAGCAAGTGAGGTGTGATCCAGGGGTGGGGGCTGGTTAAGCAGATGTGCTGATTTTGGGAATGACATTTTTAGTGAGTAGGTTTTTTGAAATTGTTCATAAAGCTACAAGAGCTTTTGAGTTCAAAGACCAGTGCATGGAGAAACAGAGAGATTATCAGCCTGACTCAGGAGAAGCTTTAGAACGCAACATGGAGTTGGGGAACCAAGAGATCTGGGTTAAACCAGCAGGAAATTGTCTATGTGCACAACAGCTCTGGTATTTGGAGTCAAGGTAGAATCCTGGAATAGTCTGCCTGGGGAGGTGGTGGAATCACCATCCCTGGATGTGTTTAAAAAAAGATTGGAGGTGGCACTCGGAGCCATGGTTTAGTTGAGGTGTTTGGGCATGGGTTGGACTCGATGATCTTAGAGGTCTCTTCCAACCTAGTGATTCTGTGATTCTGTGATCCCTGCAGTCTCTAACTTGAGAGAAAGAGCTTCAACACTGCCCACAGTCACCTACAACCAGAATAGTGAAGACAGCCACTTCTTTAGACAGCAGCCAATTGAATCATCAACTATAAGAGGGGTTTCTAAAAAGGAGACGCCAAGTCCTGGTGCCTCCCTTGGAAATGCTGATGCCACGAGCACAGACTTTGTGTGTTCAACTGAGATCCCCTCCACAGCCTGCACACAGGCAGCCAACAGCCCTGTGTGTGTGAGCAAATGCTGCACAAGCGTCAGTGAGCACTGCTGGAACTGCATTAGTGTGCTACTGCACCCTCAATACCAGCAAAAACATCCTGGAAATTGGAGAATGCATATCTAAGGCAGCTCTTTAAAGCATTATTGTCTGTCTGAACAGCCAGCTCTTCACTATACAGGGTAACGAGGGTAGGGGACAGTAGAAAACCCAGATGAGAGCTCCTTGGGCACAATAATACTGAGAAACAATTTCTACCAGTGAGTGAAAGTGTGATGCTGAGTTCATAAACCACTGCATCTGAGCTAATATCAGCCCTGCTGAGGTCCCAGACCAGCCTGGACAGGACACCTGGGGTGCTTGTTCCCCCTGCCTGGCTGATCCCGTCCAGAGGAGCCCCTGTGGACAGCAGAGAACAGACTCTTCCTGTGTCTCAGGGATGAGCTGCTCATAGAGGCACGAGGTCTATCCCAAATTGCTTTCTCCCAAGACGAAACTGGCCCTTTATTATTTACCTAAAATACAACCCTGGAAATGGCTCGTCTCTAGATGTTCCCTGTTTAATATACTTTAAGTAACACCACTGATATAAGGCACTTTTGGAATAACATTAACATCTGGGCTGACCCCGCCTCCCTACCAAGTGTGAGCCTGATGTTAATTAAAACAGGCAAGTTATAAACCCCAGGAAATGGCAGCTGACCCTTGACTATGAATGTAATGCTGTAATAATATGCTGTAAAAACGAGGCATAGTCAAACTGCTGCCCAGGTTGTTCCTAGAACGATGCTCTTTCTTTCTCACCACTGTGCTCCCTCTCTCCAAGAATGAGATCATTATCCTGCTGGCAACCTCGACAGGCTCTGGTTTTGGGGTGGTAGCCTTCACATTCTGAGTCACCCCCAGGAAATTATCCCTCCTGACAGGAAAAATTGCCTCTCTTCTGAGAGGCACTTCTCATTTCTGTGTGAAAACTGCTTCCTGACCACATGTGGTCGCTGAGGATCCCGTGATGCGCTGTCAGGACAGACTTAACCTGAGCTGCCCTGATGTTTGGAAAAATATGGGAAAATAAGGAGGGGTGTTTTTTTCTTTCTGCTCCATATTCCCAGCTGGACATGAATGGGGAGGGTGGAGGAGGATGGCCCCAGGAAAGAGGGATGTAAACCCTGGAGCTGAGGGCAGAGGGGAGGTTTGCTGTGAGCCACCTACAGAGGTGGCAGTGAGAGGCTGCACTTTCCACTTTTGTGTGTCCCTCCCTGTAACTTCTCTTTCTTTGGTGGTCCGGAAGTGAAGGGTTGGAGGTGTCTCTGATGGTGAGCCAGGTAACAGCTGAGAGCAGGAGGTGAGATGGGGTCAGAGGAGAACTGGAGAATCCCCCAGACTCATCACCACATCTCTCACTGACTAAATATTAGATGTGATTTGGAAGTAATTAATGGAACATTTCTGTTGTTGTTGGAAAACGCAGCACTGTTGAAATTGGAGCATTTCCTCTCAAGATGCTGCTCTTTGTCAAGCTATGAATGAAAAAAACCAATAAAACCCAAACAGAAAAACCCTTCCAAAACCAAACAAAACAAGCAAACCCCAAATCCAAAGGGTTCCTTGTCCTGCAAACTCCTCTGAAGAGACCCTACAGGTTTCAGTTCCTGTGGCCCATCAGAACCCAGCCCAGCAGCGTTCACAGTGTCCCACAGAACATGTCCCTTTGTTTGTAAACAAGTTAAATGAGCTTTTGAGCAGATACATTTCATCTTCTGTGTGAGCTGAAGGAACCAGGATATGAGCCTACCAAAGGCTGGGTTGTAATGGATACACCCTGCCCCTTCTCTCTTTGAGGCATGGGAAAGGTCAACTTTTGTCCTCTAAAATGTGTCACTGCTATAAATATGACTGCATAATTTATTGCAAATTGTTTAGCAAATTTATTGCAAACTATTAATAAACCTTCTTGAAACAGCACAATGAGCGTGTGCAATAAACAAGGAAAATATTTGCTTGATTCAAACCACATTGGATGATGTTAAATTAACGTTGAATAGCTACATTTGAAGGCCTAGAGGGATGAGTGCAGCCAGCCACCGGATGCTGAGCGCTCGCCCTGAGCGCACATGTCAGAAGATGTCGGGGAAGTGACCAAACCTTTTTGTCAATGGCTTAAAGCTGAGATAAGCCCCGAGTGTTTAAATTGGCAATTCTAATAGCTACCTGAATCCAATCCAATTCACAGCAGCTTGGCTTGTAAGGCAATCGGTGATACAGTGTTAATGCCAACTAATCTGATAAAAATTGACACAATGACAACGTTGGGCCATTAGTTACCAGCAGTTTTTATGTCTGTGTAAATCCATCGTGTTTTACAAGGTGCAGGGGGATTCTGGGAGAATCTTTTTTTGTTTTTTTTTTTTTTTAGAACTGTGGAAATAAAGCGGTTTTGCTGCTGAAGCAAACTCATCCTCTCACTGTGTGTGCTGCTGCTGAGAGTGTTAAATGGCAAAATTCATCACAACTAATTTCTATTTGCCATCTATTAGGCTACATTGTTTTGTCCTCAACGTCAGGTTAAATAATGAACCTCTCGGAATAGAGTAAATTAACCTCCACTTTATGTTCATGTCATTGTCAAATGGAAACATCACTTGTACAAATGAAAAAGATTCATTAGTAAAGCTAATGCATAGGCTCCACTCCAGTAAAAGATAAGAGCGATTGAGCCTTGTCATAATGCAGTGTCGAACCGCTGGCTTGTTATTTATGATGCCTGCCATAATCTTTGGAGATTATTTTCAGCAATGGTAATTAGCACACAATGCATCAGGAACAATTATGGAACAATGTCTTAGCTTGACAGGTATGCCACCCTGCTGCAGGCGGGCTATGATCCATGAGAAATTCAATCAAATCTGCATGCTGCAGGGAGTTTATTAATATTTCTCCTTCCGAGGCAGTTTGAAAGGCAGCTATGCTTGACCGGCCACCCAAAAATACTTAGCTGAGTGATATGAGTGTGCTCCTTGTTAATACACACCTATCTGCACAGAGCCTTCCTGTGCACTTAGAGCTGATTAAAATAATGTCTGTGAGTTTGCTATTTACCACAGTGAAGGGAAAATTGCTACCTCTGCTAGCTGGCCATGGGGCCTTGTTCAGGGTAGGCTGTTGCTGAAGGAGCTCTGTAACGAAGTGGCAAATTCCAGCACTGACACAAATCCTGTAAGCCTGCGATAAGCAGGGGGACTACGCTGATTTACAGCTCCTCACATCCCAGCTTAGGAATCAAAGTGTCCCTGATGAAAGCAATTTTCCATCGAATAGCACAAATAGCACAACAGCGTGGCAGTTTCTTGTTTCAGGCATCCCAACAATCCTGTGCGAAGCTTCTCCTGAGGGATCTGGGGCATGGACAGGGCATGGAGGAGGAACGTGGCTCAGGAGCACAGGCACAGAGTTAAGGTATGTGACACATGGAGGTTGTCGCCACCCCTTGCAGTGTAGATGTAGCCTCTGTGTCCACAACTGATTTTAGTACCTGCTGAAAAGCCCTTCTGGTATTTTAGAGACAACCTCACAGACACCATTTTTTTTCCAACAGCCACATGAGGACCTTCCAGCCAGCTTCTATCCCTGCCCTGGAGTCCATGGCAGAACTGCACAAAGCAGAGCCAAGCTGAGGTGAGACACAAACCAATCATGCACCAGTCTTTGGAAAGACAATTGTTTTCAAACTGTATCAAAAAATAACACTGCAAAGACAGAGAGCACCTTGGCCAAGTCTTACAGGACTTCTGGCTTCAAGTTTTCTAGGTGTACAGTTTGAGATAACTTCCTGATAAATATTGTTTAACATCTTGTTTGGTTACTAATAGACTGGGGAATACTTCATCATCCTCATTCAATAAAAATACATCATTCTGCTTCTTTCTACGTGCAGAAGTGGCAGTGCTAAATGCACATTTCTGCCTATTCTGCATCATTATTAATGATTTATCTTTGTCATCCTTTAATAGGCTTATATCATTATTAGGATTTCTTTTGTTCTTAATAATGCTTAAAGATCATTAAGAAAGAGAATTCATGTGCACATGTCAGTGGGTGAAGAGACACCCTTAAAAGAGGGGGACAGCTCTGAGTGGAGAGCAGGAGTGTGGGAGGGACGGCAGGATGCATTTAGCGGCACCAACCATATTATAAAATCATCAGTCAGAGAGGAATTGTTGCTTTTTGTTTATTTTAACATTATTTTCCATGGGGACTGCTGCTAGGGGCTGAAAGGCATGTCTAAGTTGTTTTTTTTCTAATGCAAACATTGTTTGGTATTTCTGTTGCACACAAGCTCTTTCCTTCCTCTTGTTTGGTATTTAAATGTATGGATGGCTTGTGATTAGGAGCAGGTGGAGGGGGAGAACAGGACAAAGTGATTTTAAGTCATTCCTCTTTTGTGCCACCATCTGTTCCTGGGCTGGAGTGAAACTGAATGCACAAAAAACTGATCGGCACCATAACTTTTCCAAAGAAAATGAGGATGATCAGGAGAATCCCGAGGGACATGGGCCTGATGGGAGAGGTCACACCCTCCTCCTCTATACCCTGACAGATTGCTGCGCTGCTTTTCTGCTTGGAACAGACGAGCCACCATTTATTAATTATGGGTTGTTCTGCTGCTGAACCTAAAAATAGGGCCCCCCTGTGCTCGGTGCTGTATTAACACAGGGCTCAGTGGCAGCCATTGGCCCCAAAGACCTTACAGTGTGCATGGAAGAAAAAAGAAAACAGATGGATACAACAAACCGACTGCGGGAGCATGAAGTAACCATGAGACAATTATGATCCGTTAAACTATTCAGGTCAGGAAATGCACTGCAATACCATCCCCGATTGAAACACTAGAAGGATGCTAAATGGGCAGAGGGCAGAGTGTAATGATTAGATTTGGGACAATGGATCGAACGTTCTGTTGCGGAGATTGCCACAGGATTTTTAATGACCAGTTCTGATCACGGCTTGCTTTTTACAGACTGCCCAAGGAAACTGTGTCTCCAGTTGCTTTATACCTTCTTGGTGTGCACCTTGTGAAGGCCTGGAGGGCTGGTGTTTAACACTCACGTTAATTTTGATGAGATAGTCTGCAATAACAAAGCAGCAATCAGCACCAAGGGATCGCCGCAGCCAGCAGTGAAGCATCTCCCATCAGTGAACAGCTTTTGGTTGCTGTAGTCGTCCCTGCAAAAATACCTGTGGCTCTACATACCTAGGAGCACTGAGAGTTGCTTGGGCACAGGTTCAGGGTGTTCCAAGGGCATTTGCTCAGCGTGTCTGTGAGTCAGCTCAAGGAGAGGGGCCTTTAGAGGGCACTGAAGAACACCTTGCTGAGCTCCGAGGTACTTCGGGGGTGGCTGGTGCCATGGATGTGGCATCTGAAGGAAGCCTCATGCTCATTCCCACCCCAGATTAGTGACTATGCTTGACTGGGACAGAGCCTAAAAGCAGTGCAGGAGATAAGCAGCTCTCCCAGGAGCTGGAGATACGTGCAGATGTCCACAGCCCTCCTGCTCTATCCCTGTGCTCGGGGACACCCAGAGCTCTATGTGCTCCTCACGTGTGTCCTGTGCAGCCCTGCTCGCTCTGTGCAGAGCAGCACTGGGCAGGACACTGCGGTGCTCAGCAGAGAAGGTCCCTGAGGGGTTGAAGACAGTCACAGTCCACCGAGCTCACGAGTGTTTCCCACCTCGGTCCACCCCAAGGGAGGCTGAGGTCCTTTAACACCTGGCTCCTAAGTCAGGCTTCTCTGAAGGTAATGCTGGCTTGAGATCTGCAGTGATACAAACATCCCGTGAGTGAGGACAGAGCAGCGATGTCCCTCAGAGACTTAGAACAGTTCACTGGTGAGAGCAAAGCTCCTGCCTGTTGCTGAAAGAGCCCTTCCAGGCTGTGGGGTTCTCTGTACTTGTACTCACCTTCTATGAGTGTTTGGGTTGGTGCCAACCTGTTGTAGCTCTCCACAGTTTTACATCTTTAAATCAGGTATTCAGTACTCTTCAGACTCCAGGTTGGTCCGTACAGCCAAACGCTGACAAAAACTCTTTAATGCTTTATACAAGTATTTTCTTTTTAATGATTCCGGCCAGAGATGCTGAGTTGAAGCACCAAACTAATTTCATGTGCTTCTCCAACACCCCATTATGACATTTATGGCATATTTTTCTGTTTAGAGGAATGATTTTTTCCAGATGCCAGAACATCTAAAACTACCTAATGAGATTTCCACAGATGTAGAGCTTAAAACCATCTATGGTATTTTTATTTTTCTCTCAAAGTAATGATACTTTCCAACTGAAACATTTCCCGAATAAAGCACTAGAAACAATTGAATGTGTATCTGATTCATAGAAAGAAAAGCTTTTTCACTGGCAGGCAGGTATTGTGATTGAGTCTTGGCTTTCCAGCCACTTGATTTGAAACGGGTTCCATTTTCTCTGGAGTTGGTCAAGATTTAAAGACAAAATTTCAAATCTAGAGTTTGGGGTGGACAGGGAGTACCTTAAAGGCCCTGTAGCTCTTCTGTGCAGTAACATCACTTTCCTAATTACAGCATCTTGCTCTGTACATTGCAGAGGAGGTATTATTGGTCGTGTTTTACACTGGGAAAACACAGGAACAGAAAGATGAAGTGACTAATGGGTGATTCTCCCTCTTTTCTTCACAGGTGGAAGAAGCCTCTGTTTCCTTGAGGACAGTTGATGCCTGCTGTGTCTTGTATTTTCATCCTTTGGGGGATGGTGATGATGAATGGTTTGCATCCCTCTATCCCTGCTCTTCTTGCCATCCCTAATCAGCCTATTTAGGAGGGAGGAAACCAGGATGACAAGTGTTATCCACCAGACTGCAGGGTCATTTAGGGTGCTCAGAAGAAAACTGGGAAGCTGCTCGTGGTGGTTATTTTATCTGAACCTCAGCAGGGCAAGGTGTTTATATTTATATTGCTGCTGGATGGTCGTTTTCATCCCTTTTGTTCTTCACACTCTTCTTTCCTGACACAGCTGATGAGACCCACAGTTTGTCCAGGATCAGGAAAAGCATCTGACTCCCAGAGAACCTTTCCCCTAGTGAATATGGAATAACACAAGGACAGGATCCTGTGTTATTTGGTGCCTGGTGCTGGGATTACTGGCCTGAGTGTGATACCCAGGATGTGGAGACATGAGAAAGCTGTTTAACTGTGACTTGGGTGGGTGTAAGTCCTGCTATCTACTGCTTCCCCACATGTCTTCTTGCTTTCACACAGAAAAATTATTATATTCTTTCAGTGAAGAATGACCCCTATTACACTTAAAATAAATTGCAGCATTGTCTGGAAATATTTAAGCTGAATCTCCCTCACTCTTGTAAGAGCAGAACACCCACAACCAAGGAAGGGAGGCTGGGCTGTTCCAGCACTGAACTCAGCCTTGCAGATGTCTGTCACCTGTTTCTAAGGAAATGTGCAAGTGTTTGGGAAAGAGCTGGGCTTTGCTGTTATTGTGGGAATCCGAAACCACTCTGAACTTTGCCCTTCTATCCCCTTTCCAAATTTCTTTTGGGTTTTTTTTTTTGGGGGGGCGGTGTTTTTTGGGTTTTTTGTTTGTTTGTTCGTGATTTTTTTTTTGTTTTTTTGTTTGTTCGTTTGTTTGGTTTTTTTGGAAGAAAAATTGCTGGGCTCATACTCCACGAACTGGTTTGCATTAAGGGCTTTTTTCTGAAAAATGCCAAGTGCTCTTAACTCTTGCCCAAGCCAAAGCTGCTCATCACCTTGCCAGAACTGAGCTGTAGGATTCAGATTTGGGCCATAAGCTAGAGAGTCAATCTCCAGTTGGTGTTACCTGATCCCTTCAGCCAACGCCCCCACTCCTGGCTGGGGAAGGCTGTCACTCAGCATCACACATGGAATTAATGCATAAACACAGATTGTACCTGCAGCAGCTTTTCCATTCGTGGGGCCCACACCTCTCGCCCTACTAGGCAGAGAGCTGGGCAGGGAAGCAATGAGTATTTTGTCTTCTACCTGCTGATGGGAGCTGCTAAACAAAAAGCTGTTGGGCCCTCAGAGAAAGGCAGAAGCTGGATGCCTGTAGAACAGGAGGGGAAACCTCCTGGCCTGGATCTGGCCCTCATTTTCTTTCTAAACAGCCCAGAGCTTGGTTACTCCCTTTCCGCCTTCCAGCTACTGCAGGGGACTCCTCACTGCACTCCATCACCAAAATCCTGTGCCTTCACCCCATGGCTTGACAGGGCACTGTGCCTCTCAGAAATGTGAATAATTGAAAGCCTTAGGAAGTGAAAAGCGTGGCATGATGCTTGGCAGGAGGAATCTTCCCAAACTGGTGCCATTGCTATGCAGGACTCTGTCCTCCACCCCAGCACAATCCTGGCTTGGATAAGCTTCTTTCCAGGCTCCAGATTGTGTGTGCAGAGCTCAGCTGGCTCCACTGCTCCACGGGAAACGAACACGCTGCAGAGTGGGATGTTGTTTTACAGGAGAGGTGTGCCACATCTGGGACAGCCTCACGGACACCAAATTTAATAAATCAAGATCAGGATCAAGAGAATCATCCAGCTGCTGTATTGGGTGGGACTGCCAGCTGAGATCATTTTGGATCCAGAAGCAGGTTTGTGTCCCAGCTAACAAAAGAGGTATGGGCTTACTTCCAGTCAAAGCCAATCTACCACTCACTCACTGAAATGTTTTGGTCTTAGAAACCGCCTTGAAGAGGGTGTAAATAATGTACACCTTTGTATTTCATGTAATAAAACAGTTCCTGGTCAGCTGCCCTGTCAGTTAAGAGTTATACACCCACCCCTTTTCATGATTAATCAGATGTCAGGATGTATGTGCTCTCCCAGCATATCATCCCATGGCAAGCAGCAGCACTTTTACAAATGTAGAAAGGAAAAAAAAAAGAAACAATAATAGGAAAAAGAATTATTTTTATGTGTGTTTGTCTTAAGACATATTTTTCCATTCAGTAATTTGAAAAAAATAACCATCTGGAAAAAATCATATTATGGACAAGGCGTGTCATGACATTTACAGCAAATATTTTTGCTGTTAGTATCAAAACCAGCTCTTTGCTCTATCAAGGGCTGAATATTCGTATACACATAAATGTTCAGTAAATAAAAGGACCTCTGCACAAACTCAGAGCTGGGTGATCTTGTACTCCCAGCATTCACATTCTCATTTGTTTATACTTCTTTGAAACCTGTATTTTTTACATCTCAGATGTGAGTGCCTGTAGTTCCTTTCCCTCTGCCCTTTTGGTCTCAGGAGAATGACAATAAACGGCCCTACTGTGGAAGAAGTCCTGATGTAAGTGAAGGTATCAGGAGGCTGGAGGTCATGGGCACAAATGAGTCAAACTTTCCAAAGAAATCACCAAGATGATTTATAATCATGGGCAACCTTGCTCAGCCAGAAGAAGAAATGAAATGTGTGCATCGTGCACCAGGTTTTGAGAGGGAGCAGAGAAAGAAACCCAAGAGATTCTCTCCTATTCTAGATGAGTTGGAGCCTCCTAATTAAGCTGCTGGCCCTCTGGCCAGGGAAGTCACTCTTGTCTTGTACTCAGCACCGGTGAGGCCGCACCTTGAGTGCTGTGTCCAGTTCTGGGCGCCTCAGTGTAGGAAGGACATAGAGACGCTTGAGGTGTCCAGAGGAGGGCAACAAGGCTGGTGAGGGGCTTGGAAGACAAGCCCTATGAGGAATGACTGAGGGAGCTGGGGTTGTTTAGCCTGGAGAAAAGGAGACTCAGAGGTGACCTTATCACTCTCTACAACTCCCTGACAGTAGTAGTAGTTGTAGTCAGGTGGGGGTTGGTCTCTTCGTCCAGGCAGCCACCAACAGAACAAGAGGACACAGTCTCAAGCTGCGCCAGGGGAAATATAGGTTGGATATTAGGAAAACATTTTTCACGGAAAGGAGTGTGAAGGACTGGAATTGTCTGCCAGGGGAGGTGGTGGAATCACCATCCCTGGATGTGTTTAAAAAAAGATTGGATGTGGCACTCGATGCCATGGTTTAGTTGAGATGTTAGGGCATGGGTTGGACTCGATGATCTTAGAGATCTCTTCCAACCTAGTGATTCTGTGATTCTGGGATTCTGTGGCAGCGGTGCTGGGGGTGGGACGACAGCTCCCCTCTCTTTGGGACTCTTTTGGGACTTTGCTGAGGTAAAAGAACCTTTGTTAAGGCTCAGCACCTGGTTTAAGTCTGAGTTTGAAGGTGAATGTGTGGTTTACACAACGTGTGAACCTTGCACGGGGTCTCTTCACAGAGGCAGGCTGCATGTCCTGCACCCACCTTGGGTTCTCTGGCCTGTGCAGCCCACGGGCTGTTGCCTCTGTTGGGACACTGGAGGACACTCCCAGGATGCTGCTGTGTCCTGTATCCCTGCGAGAGTTACCTGCAGCCCTCTCCAAAGTGGCAGCTCTGAGGGTAATGTTTCCATGAGGACCATGCCTTGAAAAGCTGAGTGGAGGTGAGATATCAGCACCTGTGTGGGGGTGGCAGAGAGCATGAAATGAAGGTGTTGGTTTGCAGAATGGTGACACTGATAGCCAGAAATTCCCAGGGTGTGGGTGTTTGGATGCACAGGTTTCCCTGAGGCCAACCTCTGCCTGTCGAGAGGCTGGGGGCTGTAATGTCCAGTACCACTTGTAATTCCAATTACCATCTCTACTGCAAACTCACATACATCATAGGTTTCAAATGCCCCTCTAAAAATGTAACTTAAAATATTAACTAAAACTACGGAAAATATCAGGTAGTGCTGATATTTATATATTTATTTATTGCATGTATTGTGCAATAATTAAAATCTAGAAGAGAAAAAGTAATTCTTCCTTTGTTTTCCATGGATTTTGAACGTAACCTACTATTTAACATGAAACAGGCACTTAGCAAATGATATGACTATTTTTAAATATATTTGCCCTTTAGCATCTCACAAGCACTGTCTCCTGAGGTGCCTCCACAAAGCAAGGGGGTAGCAGACAAGTTGTTCTATTTAGCCCAGGCTTAGAAACCCTGAGTGTACCAAAATCTCCTTGAACTGGTAACGTGCTAATTCTTAATCGCAGCATGCTGCTACTTTGACATAAAGGAACAGTGATTCTTTCTCTGGGAGGAGGGTCAGTGGAAATGAATCTTCGTAACAAAAATCAATATCCCAAAATTTGAAATCAGTTGATGCAACTATCTGCAATTCAACTTGCTTATTAACAGACCCCACCAATCAGTTCCATGTGCTCCCTGTTGCTAAGTTGCCTCCATAAACAAATTGATTAATTGATTTTTTTCCCCCCCAAGGCCTTTTAGTGTATAAGCAGGTCAGGCAGCTATGATTTCATTTTGCTCATCTACTCGGCACTGGCTTTGTAAATCAGTTCGGAATCCCAGTTCTTCACCTCAAAGATCAGCAGTGTCACCTGCAAGCTCAGATGGAGAAGTGGATCTATGGAGAAACTTCATCTCTCTGGGAAGATGGAGAGAGAGTGGGACTGGGTTTCAATGGAAACCATGTCCTCTGGCCCTGAATTTGGAGCACTTGGATCAGAACCTGTATTTGCAGCTTCAGGTCTAGATTAAAATGGAAAAACCCCGAAGAAACAAAAGTGTGTTTTTAATTTGGCTTTTTCCTCCAGCTGTTTCTGAGTGAGATCTTTACTGAAAATCTGTTTGAACAGGCTAATATTAACCTGCTTCCATGATTTGAGGCCAGATTGTAGTGAGAACAATGTCAGAGGTTAGAGAGATGTCACATTTGGCCCTAGGCCTCCGTTTGCTATTAAATTTGTGTTTCATGTCACCTCTAAAGAAAGGCTGCGTTTGCAGCTGGTCCAGGCAGTCCTGTTGCTGGGCATGCTTTGAAGCTGCCCTGTTCTGCTCGGCCTGGTACTGCTTGAAATTCACCACGGCATTTTTGAAGCTAACACTAAACAAAATTAAAAATTAAAAAAAAAATTAAAGACCACGGATAGAAGAGGAAACTTTGAGTCTTCAGTGGGTCAGCAGTAAGAAAGGAGCCCCAAAGGGCCAGATCTGGAGAGAAGGAAGCCACGAGGGAAGGAAGAGGCACAGCTGCCTGTTATTCCTAATGATGCAGAGTGGTGCAGGCTGGTTGCAGGCAACTCCTTTTATAACTTCCTTAGACAAAATTTCTCTTCCTGCCCCTCCACCTTACACTTGAGAGGCAAGAAAAACATCTTGCTGAATGGCTTTGGAGGCTTGTTACCAGTAGCAGAACATTTAACTCTTCAGCAAAGGTTTGCTGGACTGCTATTTATTTATTTACTTAATTAGTTGTAGTCGTATTTAATTGATCCCTAGTTTTAGAGCTGAATGGGAAACATCCATGAGCAAGGAAGAACTGCAGGACCATTGCAAATGGCAAGTGCTGCCCTGGAGGTGTGTGAATGTTATTACCTGGAAATCATTAATGAGGGAACAGGTTAATAGAAATTGGTGATGTTTTAGGAGAGGGCAAGATGGGCTTGTGTCCACTGGATGTCCTAGGAAAAACATCAAACCCAAAATGTTCTAGCCAGAATTTGGAATGCTTTTCATTGTCAGAAGGTGTCTTTCCTGAGGCTGGCAACACATTTCAAACTGTGTATCCAGTGGGTATTCAGGTATAAAAGCAGTAATTTCAAAATATGAATAGTTTAAATACTGACATTTCAGATACTTCTTTCATTTCTGTGTCCCTACACCCTGCATAGCCAAGGAAGTCAGAGAATGGAATAACACAGAACTGTCTGGAATGGGTCCCTCTGAACCTCCCTCATTTTTACCTCTGAAAGTTCCGGAGTTGGTGTTTTGTTTTACTGGGTTTTTTTTTACCATTTCACAGTTCTTCAAAATTGAACACAAACTAAAAAATAGCAGAAAGAGAACTGGAAAAAAAGACATCAAAAATGAAGGGGAAAAAAAAATGGGTGAAATATCAGTGATTCCATCAGACTCAATGACAAGACCTAGTGAAGAAGAAAAAACAGGAAAAAAGGCTTAAAAATTACACCAAATATTTTAAAGTGAAAAGTTTAAGAAAGAAAAAACCTGGTATTTTTTAGCAGTTTTTCTTTTTCTATTTGTTTGAATCAGTTACACTGCTATCAAGTTAGCTGAGGAACATAAGTGTTGAAGTCAACAGCTTCAAAATGTAGCCTTTTAAACAGTAGCCTTCTCCAGAAAGGATTTATGCTCTTGGGTAGAGAAAAACTGATGCTTTTTGGGAGCCAAGTTTTGAACCGGGCTTTGGTTTGAAGTCTAAAATCTTGCAAACTTTGTTTCTGTAAATTTTATTTGCAAAAGCATTACAAAAGTAGTTGCTCTAATGAATTGTTGGTCCTTTTCCCATTTTAGATTAGATGCAAAACCAGAACACTGGTGGCTAATTCAGACCTTGGGAGTTGTGCCTGAACTTATCCCAAAATTTAAGAGCATTAATCTTCAAGATTTTGGCTTTCACCTATCTCCAGTCAAAATATGTTTTGCATGACTTCATCACTTTGCTAAGTGAATTGAAAGCAGTTAATTGCTTGTTTGTTTCTTTATTCTCAAAGTAATTAGATGTTAATTCTCTCCAGAGCTGAAACAATACTCTGAAGCAGAAAAAAATTAAGGTTTTTTTATTACTACCAAGGGTTTTGTTGTTGATCCTAACAATAGAATTCAAGGTGATCCAAGGTAATAAGGTCTCTTCTCCACAGACTTCAGGTCTCACCAAACATTAATTGAATACCTGTGACTGGTTTTGCTTGGGGTAGGGTTCATTTTCTTCATAGTAGTTGGTCTGGAGCTGTGTTTTGGATTTGTGCTGCAAGCAGTGTGGATAGTTCAGGGCTGTTTTCATGACTGCTAAGCAGGGCTTACACAGAGGAAGGAACTGGGGGGACACAGCCAGGACAGCTGACCCCAGCTGACCCCAGGGATATCTCAGACCATGTGGTGTCATTCTCAGCATATAAAGCTGAGGAAGAAGGAGAAGTGGGACGTTTGGAGTGATGATATTTGTCTTTCCAAGTCCCCATAACGGTGTTTTTTGGCCCTCTAAGTTCAAACCACGACAGTATCTCACCAAAGAAACAAAAATAGGCTAAAACTCATGTGCTATGGTGGATGTTAGTATTACAACAGCTTTAAATGTAGGGAAATTAGGGCATAGCATTGCCAAAGGACACCTCTGAGCATTGGTCTGTGCATCCTTCCAGCCAGCAGGGTGAGAAGGGTATGTGATGGTCCTGGGACTGGTGCTGGTGCTTCCCTTGCTCTCAGTCAGGACCATGGTGGGACCTCAGAGGTGCTCTGGATCCCACCAGCTGGGACTGCCCTGGGTTGTGCCCCTCTTCATACAGCTAAATGACCCCAGAGCAGAATGCCATGAAGAGTTACAGGCCCATGTACATTTAGAAGTAGGAAAAGAAGATCTTCTTATTTCCATCCATGGCCTTCCCTGGTTCTTGCTAATTTTTTGTTTTGTTTCTCTCCTCTTGCCACTTTGACCCTTATATACAATTCTTCACTCTGCTAAAAATTTCTTTTATATATCAAAGAAAAGAGCCTTAAAAGATCCCCTCAAATGCCAGAACCTCAGCAACAGTGGGGAAATGTGCCGTGACATTAAAGTTTAGGCATGTTTTTCCTTTGACTGCCACTTCTAATCTCTAGAGGAAAGGGGGACCTTTTAATATGGGTCTTGTTGAGTGTTCATTTTCTTTTCAGAGGTAGGGCACTAACTCTGCCATCCCCAGGAGTGTACAACCTCTATCCTTCAAAAAATATGACAGACAAAAACACCCATCATCATTAATCTTAAACTTTATCTCTGATTAGCGCATCAACAAAACAACCTTTTCTTATGCCACCATTTGACATGCTGGACATATGTCAGGAAGACGTGGGCCATCCATATCTTATCTTGCATTAAGAAGAGTTATCCAGAAATGTACTTTCATTACTGCGACAGCCACGTCAAAAAGAATCGATTTATTGTCAACGCATCCGAGCTAACAATGTTAATGGACTCCTCAAACATCTTCTCCTTCTCATTTGTTTCCTACATGCCTATCAAAGAGACAAAGCGAGATGGTTGCCAAGCTCTGGGGAGTGGGGTGTGTGTACGCAGAGAGTCCATGACTGCTCCTTGGGCTGCCTGTAATGAAGTGAGACGGGGGTCCGGGAGGAGGAATTCGGAAGAGGCTTCTCCAACATCAGGAGAGACCTAGAGGAGAACTTCAGCTTCCTCTGCTGCTGTAGTTCCTCAAACTTTAACAGTTCTTTTGGGGATTAGTTAGCAATGAGGTTGGTTACTCCATTAGTTAACGGTATCTGGAAAGGATTTACCTGCATTTCACCTCTGTGTATTTACTTGTGGCTCTCTCTGGTGCAGCCAAAGGCTTGAGCCGGTGGTGCTCAGCACTGCTGTGAAGGAGAGATGTCCTCTGGAGCTGTCAGAAGGTGAATGTTTGATATTGGGCAGAAGTGTTTTCTCCGTTGTATCTTTGCCAAGTCAGTCACTGGGAAACCTATTCTGAGAAAGGCTCTGCATTCCTGCTATGAATGAACTCTCCTTTTGCCAAAGTATGACTGGCTGTCTGGTGCTAATCAGCGGTAACAGGATGACCTTTGCGAGTGAATAGAGCAAAAGGCAATTTGTCTTATAGAACTTGTACAACTGTTTTGTTTAATGAAACAACATGATTATAATCTTCCCACAAAGGCACATAAACAATTAGAGTAAATCTCCCTCACATGTTGCTAGGTGTTTACATAACTCATCCTTCTCTCTTATCAAATAATGTGTACAATGCACTCCTGACTCTGGCAGAACTTGGATCGTGTAAGCTTAATCAGACCTATAAACAAATGTGTTTCCTATAATGCTGAAAGAGCATCAGCGCAAGTCAGCACACATTTATTTATGCACTCAGGTTCTGTTTTAAAAAAGACTCCCAGTCCACCAGTGCGTAGTATTTAAACAACCAGAGGGAATGCAGAAATGGATGGTATTACCAAGGGCCTTGATATTACTCTCTTGGTGCTGTTATATTCTTCAGTCATTCCAAAATATCAGTTTTTGGGCTGAGTTTGTTATTTAAAAGAGGATTGAGAGGGCCAGGTTGCTGGTACCTGTGTTTTTTATTTCAAATTAAAGCTATCACAGAATTATTTGTTGACAAGCATTTACTGAGCATACACCAAAGAGGGCACAAGGTTTCTGCTGCCTACTTTGGCGCAGCCCTGCTTGTCTGGTCTTGGTTCATTCAGATGTCGTTTCACAAAATGATCAAACTGCTCATAGAACCCTAAGGTCTGAGTCTTAAAAGTTTTCTTTTCTCTTTTTTTTTTTTTCTTTCTTCCCACTTTATGTGGGGAAACTGCAGAAACTACTTTCAGTGCACAGGAAAAAGTGCGTTAATGTGCCAACATCAAGTGAATTCCACGAGTCTTCTATTCATTAAACTCCCGCTTCCTCCGCATGTAATTTATGTCAGTTCAGTTATGCTCCTCCAGGGTGTGCTACTAAAAGAAAAAAGAAACCGGTATTTAGCCAAAAAGAGGTGTTTTGGGCTCCAGAAATCAACTTGCACCTACTGACAAAGGAAAAACAGACATGTTTTGCCAAGAAACAAATAACCAGGCCTATTTTTTTAGTGAGAGGTATAACATTTACAGTTGCAAGGTATAACATTTACATTGTTCTGTAGTGACTTCCCTTTGCTAACACATATGCAAAACAAACAAACCCCAGCCCTCTCCCTGTGGTTGACCTTGTACATACATGACCCTGCTCTAATACCTTGTGGTGACTTCGTGCCTGTCGAGGACTGTTCAGTGACGAATCTGACCCAGACCTTGGGCCTGAACACGGCTCTGCAGCTGGGAGTCATTAACTCTGCGCCCAGGTTTTGACTTGGGCTCCTGGATACTGAAGCTGACTATTGGATAGTGTGAGACAGACCGAGTCCAGAACTCTTAGCCAAATACAGTAATGTTACAAACAAAGGGCTAAATTACTTCTGTTCGTGGAAAATTACTTTCACTGTGAGCAAAACTCAGATTCCTGTTCCCCCTCTCCCCTGGTTCTGGCCCCCTCCCCAAAACCAGCCGAGTCCTTGAAGCCTCAGATTTGGGGGCTGGGAAGAGTCTGTGAGGCTGGTTTGCTGGGAGGGATCAGGTTGCACAGTGCCCTTTGTTAGACTCTCTAAGTTAATTATGCTAATTGGAGCCCTGAGATTCCTCAAACATGCCATGTTTGATACGTTTCCTTCCCTTTTGGCGGAGCCGGGACCAGCGCAGTACGAGGCCCTCTGTGGCTGTAGGGATGCAGGATCAGACGAAGGCTTAAGGAGAGAGAACAGCTGCTGGCCCATCTTGTGATAGGGGGCAAGGAGAAGATGTGCTATAAGAATATTGGAGCCTGTTTTCTGAGGTCCTGGGTGAATCCGTGTTACTTCCCTCCATAAATTCTGGCAGGCACTAAAGCCTCATCTATAAAAGAAAGTGAGAGACAGAGAAACTCTAAAGACAGGCTCTGAGTGGGTGGGAGACTTGATTAATTGCAATGTCAGACAAAAAGAGAGGGACATATTTTAAAGTAGCAGCAAGACCTTTCCACTAAAATAAAGTAATTCTTAAATCTGCTCTGCTACACGGGCATTAATCTCGAGTCCCTCCTAGAAAGCCAATGGAGGTGATGAGGGTTGGCAAGGGGAAAGTGAGAACAAGGTCTGCCCTCTAAGTATCAAGAGAAACATGGTGAAGGAAAGGAATGATGTCCCTTTCTCTGGGGCATTTAATCGACTGGCATTTGGATAAACCCCTCGTGCTGGAGCAACCTGCCCTACTCCATCCTCTACATCCTCTGCTAGTTATGTCTTGGGTAGTCGTTTCTCTCGTGCCACTGGTACAAATAACACTTTAAAACTAAATCTGTAAGTCAGAGAACTCCTGTGCTTTTTATTTATGGTCTTAGTATTTGGAAGATTCATGTAAAAAAATAACAGGGACTGCTAATTGTTCAGAATTTTCTCCTCAATGAATTACTTCTAGGGGAACTCTGATATAGAGCATAAGGGAAACTACATGGAAAAAAATTTAACTGTTGAGGTTGCAGTGTCCTGCCCTTCCCATTCCGTAAACAGCTACTAAAAGGACAAGAGAGAAAAATCCGATTTACTTTTACCAATTGTGTCCACAGAAGCCCCATTTCTAATCTCTCATGAGAGGAACTAAGGAGTAACTCCCTGTAATATTTAGCAATTTATAGCGCTGGATACAGTGAAAGCATTTACTGTTAATGGGGAGCATCATTTGCAACAATTGTCTGCACTTTGAGAAGTTATATGGGTAAAGCTCACTCAGCAGCAAATCCCATTCCAGTAGAAACTGGTACAGACTGTTGAAGGGTAAAAATACACTATGAGAGAGAGAAATGTGTTTAATTTCCAAAAACCTTACCCGAATATGTACAGCTTAAGGGGTTAGAGCCCTTCATAATTGAAATGCTATTTACCTTGCTAAGGTGCTCTGTTTTTAATTTCCTCCTGATGCTTTTAAGATAAAGTGGAAATAAACAAGCGTTGTTCTGAGATCAGTGGTGTCAATGGGAATTGCTTGGTTCATTTCAGTAGACTTTGGTGTTAAACTTGAATGAAGAGATCTGAACTGGGATGAAATCTATAGCCTGGTGAGGCCAGTGGAAACACAGACACTAATTTTAATGATTTTTAAAACAGACTCTGAACACCAGATGAAGTTTGGCTCCATGGGTTGGTGGAGTTAAATGCATTTGCTCAGTCTTGGGGATCAAACCTTAAAACCATCCTCAGGAGGAAAACATGTATTTAATGAAAGTCCAGTCATCATCAGACAAATCAAACTCCTCAGACTTCAACTGAACTAATCCCAACATGATGGAGAGTCAGATTGGCCAAATATCTGAACAACAATTGCTCCTTCAATAACTATTTATTAAAATGCAGGCCCCAGACTGAGTTTCGGGTTATTGAGATATAGGTTCAGGATGGGCTTTCCCTATTCATGCTGATGACATGGTATGTACTGTACGTGCTGAAGGAAGTGCACAAAAGTGCTCTCCTGTAGCTGTTAATCAGCTTACCACTTCTTGCACGGAAAATGCTATATTCTGGGCTGTGATCCTGGCAAATAACCAAAGGGGAAGTGGATTTTCAAATGCTTATTTTATTAATCTTTAAATATCGCCTCGCTAGGGCTCCAGGTGCTGAGTGGTTTATGACACTCTAAATTGTAATCATGGATAATTTTTAATCCTGTGCATACATTCCATGCAGCTGAATGGGGATCTCACTGTAAAATGAAGAGCTGCCTACCAGATCTGTTCCTTGTCTCTGGCACAGCAGCACAAAGGAAATTTCCTGCTAACCCATCAAGTCCTTGAATGATTTGTAAAATACCGTAAGAGTCTGAGAGCATTTAAAAGGAGGAGAAAGATAGTGAATTGCACGTTCCTGCCCCCGGCACATCAGCCAAGTGGGATCTAATCCAACCACCCCCTGTAGTTAAATGAAGAACTTGACTAATTTTTGGATCAAACCCAGGTAGTGCACTGCCTCACATTAACAGCAGTTCCACTTATCTTTGAGTTGAATTTTCCCGACTCTCTTTCTCTGCAGATAGTTCTTTGCTCGAGGGCTGCAGGATTTGCAAGCAGGCAATATTTGAGTTTTTCACCCCTATCTTCATGTTTCAAGCACATTTTTACAAGGAACTTAGGGGTGCTGCATTGTGACAATAAGTTTGTTCAGTTGGCACAAGAGATATTTATCAAAGGCTTCAGCTCACCCTCTTTTCAACATTTATTAGCTCGGGGGTACAAGGTGCAGACCTGATTCACCTATTGACTGCGGCTTCCTTCTAGCAGAGAGTAGTGGTATAAGTGACGGGTTTTTTTAAATTACAGGAAGGATTGGATATAGGTCTATCTGACTGAGGAATAAGTGTTGGAGGTAGTGGAATGGGGCTGGCAGCTGGCAGGGTTTGGGGAGATGGGGGAGAATTTCATTGCAAATTGAATTTTAAGAGGATCTATGTGATAAAAGGAGGCCTCCTAATGGAGGTTAGTGCTCGTTCCCTGTGAAAAGCCATCAGGGTTTGGATGGCTGGCATTTCTAATTCTGTTAAGTGTCAAAATCGATGCTTGATGGGTCTGTGGGAGCCAGGCAATGGGCAGCCTGTGCTGACAAACCAATCTGGGACAAGAAAGGGACGAGGAAGGGACTTCCCAGAATAAGAGTGAGATGTCTCTTGAAATTTAATTTGCTTAATAAGGTTTTAAAAGCATTTTTAAAAAAAATAATTAAATAACAGGGCCATTTCTACCCTTCTCCTAAAATAAACCTCGAGCTTTGTTTGCAGTTTTCCACTTGTAAGCGACACATGTAAGCAAAGGGCCTGTTGTTGCAACCCTGGAATGCTCCCAAGCAAATGATGCTTCTTTATTGAAAGCAAATGAAGAAAAAAGAGACTCTGTCAAGGGGAGAGAACAGTTTAATTGGATTAAAACCTATGAGCATGTACAGTAGGGGAGGAGAGAGCTCCTCTATCCCTGATTCCTGTGGAGAAGGCAAGGAGATTACTGGGGGGTGAAGTGAGATCTGTGCAACGCAGCACAAGCAGCCATCCAAAGGCTGGAGTTAGCCAGCACCAGGGCCCCAGAGGAATTGCTGGTTCCTGTGGGGTGGCTGGGGAGTTGTCCCTGGAAAAGGGTGGCTGGCAGTGCTCATTAGAGGGAGTGCAGGTCTCCTCTGGCACTGAATGCAAATTAAGGAGCAATATTTGTGTTTGTGGTTCATAAGCAGTCAAGTGGTTTGTCCAAAATACATTTTGCTTTTCCTCTAAAGGGGCAGACTGTAGATTCGAGGCTCAGGGGTTTTTTATGCATTTTAAATGACTCGCTCCAGCCCTGGTCTTTCATCCCCACACTGTTATTGAAAAGAGCTCTGAGTTTTGAATTCCTTTTCATGGGCTCTTGAGGAAGCAGGAACTTTGCAGGGGAAGGCACAGATATGCTGAACAGCCAAGTTGGGAGGATGTAGAAAGTCACTTGCTGTGAGGTGCCAGGGATAAAACTTGGACAGAGAGGATTTTTCTAAGCTCAGCCTTACTGCAAAGCCACAGCTAATGATGGTCCAGGATCAAACCAAAATATTCCTGAGCACTCAGGCTGATATTTTAATTCTAGACCCAAAATTTCTGAAGGGCTCAGCGTTTTAGAAGCTCCTCTCAGCATTGAGGAAATGTGGGTCCATTTCTGGAATAACTCTTGGGACACGAGGGGGCCACACCGATGTTACACTTCTAAAGCTCAAATCTTAGAGCCAAGTGAAATTTTGAGGCCTGGGATGTGGCTGCTGCCCCTCATCTCCCCAGTGCCACCAGAAGGAATGGAGGGTAAAACTGGGCCGGGTAATTGCACACTGAGGCAGGCACGGGGAAGCGAGGAAGTTTTTCAGGTTGGGTTGGGGGAAGGGGCTTTGATTTGAATACGGACAAGCATTTGGAGCCAAACCAGCAGCAGATTGTGGTACCTTCTTAATTCTGTGAGCCACACATGAATGACCTTTTTGTCTGCCTCCGCCTGCCTGCAGTGGGGGGCTCCCCCCCTGCCCTTCCCCACCACACACACTCATTGATAATATACATGTGCTAAATAGGATTAACTCTCCCTCATCTGCATGAGTTGTTTCTCTCCCTTGGCCACTCTGCCCTGCTTCCCCCTCTCCTCTCCCGCACCCTCCAGCCCCCCAGCTCCTTCTGGAGCTCCATGTGGGCCTTGTGTGGAGTTTAGCTCGCTCATTGTAGGGCAGCTGGTAATGGGAGCGGGGCTGAAAAGCCGGCTGTCAGGCTCAGTGCTCGGGAAGAATAGGCGGGCGTCTGCTCCGCAGCTTTCCCTTTGATAGAGGAGGATAATCCCTGCTATGAGAAGGCTGAGTCAAATGGAAAGGGAGAGTGAGCCCCGCGCCCTCCCACAGCCCCGGAGCAGCACAAATTGCAAATCCCGGGATTTGAGTGGAGACGGCTCATCCCTCTAAGCACCTTGTGATGAATCCATTTCATCCTGGAGATGGAGGGAGGCAGGGAAGCCGCTCTCTAGAGGAGAAGTGCCGTTTTTGCAGCCTGAGCAGAGAGCTGGGAATAGATCATTTCCCTCCAGGAGCTGGGACAAGGTGCAGGACTGTCGTAGGACTGTGCCCCTTCCACTCATGTTTTACCTGGGAGCATTCCCAGCTGCCACATGCCATGAGCAGTGAGGGGACTCTGGGACATGAACTCACTAAGCAGTGCCAGGATCAGACCTCCCAGGCTTCTTCTCCATCAGCAGCCATCCCATTCTTTGAATTGGGAAACCGGTGAGGGGACAGGTCTCAGGCTGTGGATCTGGGATGTGGGGCAGCAGCCGGGAGAGTGAGTCCTGAGGAAGATGCGTTGGTGTCTGAGGGGCTCCTGCAGCTGGTTTAGGAAGTGGATGTGAGACACCCCCAGTGGGAGAAACATCACGGCAGAGGTGGGAAATGGTTGAATATCAGTCCCAGTGTGCCAGCTGTGATGGTTTATTGGTATCCCATCAGTTAGGGACTCACTTTAGGAGGCAAAACCTCTGGTTCAAAGTCCCCTCTCCAGCTCAAGCAATCTGGAAACCTGAATTCCCGTAGTTCAAGTGGATGCTTCACCCTCAGTCAGGCACTGCTTGCGTGTCTCTGACCATATCTCACTTTCTGCAAAATAGTTCTTGATTTTGAAATGTTCATCTGTCAAGAATTGGTGACTTAAAATTCACTCAGAAAGAAGCCTTTTCTCTTCTGCATGTGAGTTTTATGGGTCTGGCATTCCCTCGCGTGTACCCAGACGTTTAAAACAATGTTCAGGCAGGATGTTAAATAATTTTATTCACTGATGTTTACAAAAATCCATGGTTTAGGATGCAGGCCAAGTATTACCATGCTGCTCGGTAACACCCATGGCCCACTGAGAGAAGAGGATGAGGCAGAGCCAGGACAAGAAACAAGAAATATAAACCAGTGAGAAGTGAGCAAGGTTTTTTAGCTGAACTTTGCATTTCTTTTGTATATTATGTTAAATCAACTCTTGATCAAGCCAAGAGTGGCTTATCCACTCTTGGTGCATCCAGTCCTTCAGACGTGTTGAGTTTAGCTCCAGATTTAACACTTTGTTCCCTCACATTCTCCAGTGCTGAACATTTACCTATGCTCACTAAACTCTTCTGATGCAAAACCTTTGGGTTAATGTTTCTACAAAACAGGTTTCTGACAAGCTCCCTCTGCTTCCAGCCAGCCTGGGAGGGCAGTGGGAGAAAAGCAGTGTCTCAGGGCCTGCTCTCCCACATGGGATCCGAAAATGAAGCAGCATAATAATCAAATGGGTGGCACAAACCGAGCGTTTGAGAACCTGGAAGGAACTTTTGTTTCCAGTTCAGCTTTCAAAAGAGGCAAAAGGCCAAGGGCTTTCACATTATTTATTCCAACCCATTTTCCCATCCTTACTTGAGGCTCAAACAAAAGTGGCCCACGCCGAGCTCTGCAGATGGATTAGCAATCAAGCACGCAGCTGCACATACCTGGCACTGGAGTGTTTGTGCTAGCCAGGCTCCGAAGAGCAGATCTCATTTTTACTTTTTGGGTGCTGGAATGTGGGAGTGGGTGGAAGGGCCAGGATATGAGCAGCCTCCACAGATGTTTCACAAGAAGGAAGTGAATCTATAGTTTAGGCAATCCAATTTACTTGAATCTCCAGATTTGTTTTGTTGGAGGGTTTTTGAGTTTTGCTCTTCTTTCTGGTGGAGGTTTGGGCTGTAGCTCACTTTTTTAGAATTGATTTTCTTTTATCCGTTTGTGTAGTCTTCCTGTCCTCCTCTTGGGACTGTCCTGATCATATGGAAATGAGGAGCTGACCTTGCTACATGAGCAATGAGAAATATGGCAGGTTGCCTCCAATGTAAAAGTCTTCATCATATCACTATCACTAACAGCTTTATCTTTATCATCCTAGATAGACCTTGGAAGCCTTTCTCTAATTAATTTCAAAATGTTGATCATTATTCATAAGGACTGACCCATCGAATACCAGCTGAGTGTGACAGCTCAGTGTGTCACTGTGCTCTGTTAATCCGAGGGAACAGTCTGCTGGACAATAAACTCCCCTCCAAAGCAGCAGAGAGCTCAAAATACTGACAGCAGGTCAGGTAAAATTCATAGGCTTGTTGGAACTGTGAGCTTAACTCTGTTGAAAGGTTTGCACTTGAAACCTGGCCGATGGTGGGCTTGAAACCACACACCCCACATATGGCTCCACATAGACAAGGAGCATGGCAGAGGCTGCCAGATTGGAGTGAAATTTTGGTTGAGATTTTGAGCTTTTTTCAAATGCAGAAATCCAGGGAACAAGAAACAGAGTGAGCTGGAATCAAAAGGCCAGGAGCTGAATTTGCCCAGAAGAAATGTTGAGATGCCCATGTTGAGATGGGCAACGAGACTCTGCCCTCTCTGTGCTGAGCAGAGATCTTCCTCCACAGGAAGTGCAAGGATTGCCTCAAGGTGTACAAGGTGCCCTCTTTGCAGCCAAACCCTGTCTTTGTGCGTGTGCTTGGAGCCGAGGTCAGCAGAACGTTGCAGGGAAGATGCTGCACGCCTGTGTGCACACACCAGGTTGTAAAAATCTGTGAAAGCCTCTCACAGAAAACTGATGGGCAGGCCTCCCTGTAATGCAAAGCAGCCTGTGGTCTGTTTGCACTTGGAAAGCTTGGAAATGGGAGTGAGGTCTGCGTTGGCGCAGGGAAAATCTTGAATCCTCACAGCCAGCAGTGCTGGCAGCCGGAGATGATCATTGTCAATAATACGCAGGAAGATTGTGCTCCATTGTTGCGGTTCATTATTAAATTACATAATTTTCATTTTTTCCATCCTTAAGCTTTACCACTTAAAATGGTTTGTCCTATGCAATCAAATGTGATCCCTGAGCCTCAGCTCAAAAACCCAGTAACAATGAGCATTCTCTGGAATGGAAAAATAGAAAGAAAATAAAGGGACTCTATAGTAATTCACTTAAGTATATGTGTAGGATCTAACCAAGAGCCTGATACAAAAATACTGAGTGATCTGCATCCAGACCACCGCTTTGAAGGCACAGATACAATATCTTGGTGCTAGGTCAGCCTGATCTCCTGACCCCAGGGAAAAATGCTTCTGGCATGAAGTGGGGCAGCAGGCAGGATAATTTTCTCAAGGATTTTACTGGCTCTCTGATGAGAAATTTGATCACAATTTAAGCTCCTCAGTATAGCGTTTGCAATGGACTTCAAGTTTTGACATGGTGATCCCTGTGGCTCAGCTGAAGAGAGGTAACTTTAAAAGTGAAGTTCATGCAGTTTCTTGTGATGATGTCAGTGAAGGCCAAGATGTGGATACTCAAACATTATGAGTTCAAAACTGACAGAATTGCTTAATTGGTATGATTGCTTTCATAACACACCAGGCAGCCATGGGGGAACTGAGCTGAGTATTAGAGAGCAGGAAAGAATCTGGACTGACAAGCAACAGCTTTGTCTAAGCCCAGTTATCCTACTCCACCAAGAATTAGTTGCTAATGGGTCCAAGTAAGTGCTCAAATAATTTTTTTTTCCCCTCATGCTGGCAGCTCTCTGGGGTACACATTCAAGTGTGCTGTGAAATGTTGCTGCAACTCATTGCCCTGCGATTTCAGCTAACCACCAGACTCTGCTGTAGTCAGTGCCTTTGGATGCTCTTCTCCTTTTTCGATCCAGTTTGTGCTTGGTTTAATTTGGATTTAAACCCAATATTATGTCCTTCTCCCCCACTACTAATAACAGGTCTTATGGTGTCTTAATTTGGATTTCCAGCCAAGGTTTGGCTTCTTGGCCCTTCTGTCCTCGTGTGCCGAGGCCTGAGCTGAAACCTGCCTTTTCTTGGTGCTTTCACTTGCCAAAGCCTGGTCTTTGCTGGCCACTGGGAATTGCATGGATTGCCTCCTTCCAGGCCAAACCAGAACTGATGAAAACCAGCAATGCTGCATTAAAAACCAAACTGAAACAAAGCAATCTTTTTTTTTTTGAGGTGCCCTGGGCCAATCCCTTCTTGTCAGGTAGAGATGACAGGAAATTTGTGTGTTCTCCCAAAAGCAACATCAGAGATATTATGAGTTTGGGGGTCATGTTTATCCTTTTTTGAGCAGGGAGAACCCAAAATACTCAAAGTGGAGAGAGGAAGCAACAGCGTGAGCCCACACACACTGAGAGGAGGAAGCAGTGACAGGATTTCAGCAGACCAAGCTGCTGTGTCGGAAGCATCCACTTAAGACCCAGTGATTCATGCTGGAAAAGTTGTTCTACTTTTTCAGTCTTTCTTCCGCCTCCCGCCTCTTTGTTTGGTTGTGTTGTGTCGCTCCTGGGACATCCAGGGTGACAATAAGGCAATTGTTCCTTCAGGAACAGGCCTCAGTGAAACAGTGCAGAAAAAGTGACATGGCAAGAAAATATGACAAACATTCTGTACTTCAGTGCGGAATACTGCCGTTTCCTAGTGTGTATTCCAGAGAAGAAATATACCCATCAAGATATTTATTTCAAGGAGGGAGTTGCCAATTGTGTTTCTCCTCTTTCTGAGAATCTAAAGCTCAGATCTCTCCCTTGCCTGCCCTGTAAGGAGCAAATGCACCCAATATCAATTATGTTTTTAATCTCTAAGACCCAGTCTCCAAATGCATTTGTGTCTGTGTATACACACGAACTGTTTTCCCTTTGTCTTCCTATCCAAAATGCAAAAGCATCTCAGATGTTGTGATTCCTCCAGGTTTTTCCCCCGTGGGAGGATGGAAACATGTAACATTATCTTCTAGCTGCCTACTGCCAGTCTCTGAAATTAGCATTTCAGTGACTGAAAGGTAGTTAGTTTCCACACACACACACAAAAAAAAAA